>JAODAL010025442.1:5000-58638 GCA_025379985.1 Phyllomedusa bahiana | reverse complement strand
TCTTAAGGCAGGTAAATAAAAAGGTCCCCCTTTTAAAAGGGCCCGGTATATACATGGCCCCCTGTAAGGAAAGGTATATACAGGGCCCCCTTCGAAAGGCAGGTATATACAGGGGCCCCCTGAAAGGGCGGGTATATATTTTGGGCCCCCTCTAAAAGGGCAAATATACAGGGGGCCCCCCTCAGAAAAGGCAGGTATAAAACCGGGGGCCCCCCTCAAAAAGGGCCCGGAATATACAGGGCCCCTTTGAAGGGAAAAGGAAATTTTACTTGGGCCCCCCTAAGGCAGTAATATACATGGGCCCCCTCTGTAAGCGGGTTATATACGGGGCCCCCTCTGAAAGGGCAGGTATATAAAAAATTGGCCCCCTGAAAAAGGCAGGTTATACAGGGGCCCCTCTGAAAGGGCGGGGTTTTATCCAGGGGGCCCCCCCTTTAAGGCAGGAAATATAAAAGGGCCCCCCTCGTAAGGCGGGAAATAAAAAAGGGCCCCCCGTAAGGCCGGTAATCCCAGGGGCCCCCCTGTAACAGGTATATACGGGGGCCCTTTCTTTTAAAGGCGGGTTATATACTTTGGCCCCCTCGTAAGGCAGGTATAAAAAAGGGCCCCCTCGGTAAGGCAGGTATTTAACAGGGGCCCCTTTTGTAAGGCGGGTATATACTTTGGGCCCCCCCCGTAAGGCGGGATTCGGGGGCCCCCCCCTCTTTTAAGGCGGGTATATACATGGGCCCCCTCTTAAGGCAGATTTTAACATGGCCCCCTCTGAAAGGAAAGAAATAAAAAGGGGCCCCCTTGTAAGCGGGTATATAAAAGGGCCCCCTTTTTAAAAGGCAGGAAATAAAACAGGGCCCCCTCTGAAAGGGCATTAAAAAAATACAGGGGCCCCCTCTGTAAGGCGGGTTAATTTTAATGGCCCCTCTGTAAGACAGGTATATACATGGCGCCTTCTGTAAGCATTTTATATACAACATGGGGCCCCTCTGATAAGGCAAGAATATACATGGGTCCCATCTGTAAGGCAGGTATATACTATGTGCCCCGCTCCTGAAAGGCATTAGTAAACAAGGGCCCCCCTCTGTAAGGCAGGTATCTTACATGGGGCCCCCTCTTTAGAGCAGGTAAATACAGTGGGCCCCTTTAAAGGCAGTCTAAACATGCCCCTCCTGTAAGGCATGTTATAATACATGGGCCCCCTCTGTAAATGAGCAATATATACATTGGGCCCTCTGTAAGTGCAGGGAATATCCATTGCCCCCTCTGTAATTGCAGGTATATACATGGGCCCCCCTCTTTAATGCAGGTAATATACATGGGCGCGCCCGTCAAAGCAGGTATAGACATGGGCGTGCCTCAGAAAGGCAGGTATATACATGGGTCGCCCTCTGTAAGGCAGGGTATATTACATTCGGTCCCCTCTGTAAGGCAGTGTAACAGACATGGTCCCCTCTGTAAGTCAGTATATAAACAATGGGTGGCCCCCTCTTGTAAGGCAGGAATATACATGGGCCCCCTCTGTAATGCAGGTATATACATGGTCCCCCTCTGTAAGGCAGGTATATACATGGTCCCTCTGTAAGGCAGGTATATACATGGGCCCCTCTGTAAGGCGGTATATACATGGGCCCCCTCTATAATGCAGGTATATACATGGGCCCCCTCTGTACGGCAGATATATACATGGGCCCCCTCTGTAAGGCAGATATATACATGGGCCCCCTCTGTAAGGCAGATATATACATGGGCCCCCCTCTGTAAGGCAGGTATATACATGGGCCCCCCCTTCTGTAGGCAGAATAATATACATTGGGCCCCCTCTGTAAGTCAGGTATATACATGGCCCCCTCTGTAAGTCAGTATATACATTAGGCCCCCCTCTGTAATGCAGGTATATACATGGCCCCTCTGTAAGCAGGTATAAACATTTCCCCCTCTGTAAGGCAGATAAAATACATGGGCCCCCTGCTGTAAGTCAGTGTATATACATGGGCCCCCACTGTAAGGCAGGTATATACATTGGTCCCTCTGTAATGCAGGTATATTACATATTTCGCCACACTTGTAAGGCAGGAATATACATGGGCCCCCCATGTAATGCAGGTAATATACAAGGGCCCCCCAATATGGCAATATATACGATGGGGCCTCCATTCTGTAATGCAGAGTATATACATGGCCCCTCAGTAAAGCAGATATATGCATGTACCCCACGTAAGGCAGGTATATACAATGGTCCCTCCTGTAAAGGCCAGGTTATATACATGTCCCCCCCTCGTAAGGCAGATATATACATGCCCCATCTGTAAAGCAGGTATATACATGAGCGCCCACTGTAAGGCAGGTATATACATGGGCCCACTGTACGGCAGGTATATACAAGGGCCCCTCTGTAAGGCAGGTATATACATGGCCCCTCTCTGTAAGGCAGAGTATATACATTGGCCGCGACATGTAAGCAGGGTATAAAATTACATTGGCCCCCTCTGTAGGCAGTAAGTATACAGGGGCCCCCTCTGTAAGGCAGGTATATACAATGGCCCCCTCTGTAAGGCAGTTATATACATAGGCCCCTCTGTAAGGCAGGTATATACATGGGCCCCTCTGTAAGGCAGTTATATACATAGGCCCCTCTGTAAGGCAGGTATATACATAGGCCCCTCTGTAAGGCAGGTATATAACATGGGCCGGCCTCCTGTAAGGCAGGTAAATACATTGGGTCCCCTCTGTAAGGCAGGTATATACAGGGGCCCCCTCTTGTAAGGCAGGTAAAACAAGGGCCCGTCCCTCTGTAAGGCCAGGTTTATACATGGGCCCCCTCTTAATGCAGGTATATAATGGTGGTGCCCCTCTTGTAAGTGCAGGTATATAACATGTGCCCCCCTCCTGAATGCAGGTATATACATGTCCCACTGTAAGGCAGGTATTACAAGGCCCCTCTCTTTAAGGGCAAGGTATAGTACATGGGCCCCCATCATGTAAGGCAGTTATATACATGGCCCTTGTAAGGCAGGTATATATATAGGCCCCTCTGTAAGGCAGAAATATACATGCCGCCTCTGTAAGCAGGTATATATATGGGGCCCCTCTGTAAGGCATGTATATACATGGGCCCCCCTCTGTAATTGCAGGGGAATATATACAAGGACCCCCTCTTAAAGGCAGGTAAAACATGGGTCCCCCCTCTCTGAAAGGCAGTAAATACAGCCCCTCTGTAAAGGCAGGTATAATATATGGTGCCCCTCTGTAAGGCAGTATATACATGGTTGCCCCCCTCAGTAATCAGCAGGTTATATACATGGGTCCCCTCTGTACGGCAGGTAATACATTGCCCCCTCTGTATTGGCAGGAATTATATACATGGGCCCCCTCTGTAATGGCAGTATATACATTGGCCCCCTCTTAAAAAATGCAGGTATATGTATTACATGGTCCCCCTCTGTAATGCATGTATAAACATGGGTCCCCTCTTGAAGGCAGGTATATACATGGGCCCCTCTGTAAGGCAGTTATAAACAAGGGCCCCCTCTTTAAGGCAGTATATACGCATAGCCCCTCTGTAAGTGGCAGTTATATACATGGGTCCCCGCTCTGTAAGGCAGGTATATACATGGGGCCCCTCTGTAAGGCAGGTAATAACAGAGGGCCCTCTGTAAGGCAGTTAATAACTGGCCCCCTCTTAAGGCAGATATATACATGGCCCCTCTGTAATGCAGGTATATACATGGCCCCTCTGTATGGCAGGTATATACATGGGCCCCTCTTTAAGGCAGGTATATACCTTGGCCCGCCTCTGTAAGGCAGGTATAAACATGGGCCCCCTCTGCGTAAGGCATGTATAAATTGGCCCCACTGTACGGCCGGTACTATACACTGTCCCCCCTCTTGTAAGGCAGGTATAATACATGTTCCCCTCTGTAAATGCAAGGGTATAGACAGGGCCCTCCTCTGTAAAGGCAGGTATATACATGGGCCCCTCTGTAATGCAGGTTATATACAGGGGCCACCCTCCTTAAGTCAGTTATATACATGGGTCCCCTCTGGTAAGGCAGGTATTACATGAGGCCCCCTCTGTAAGGCAGGTATATACATTGTTCCCCCTCTGTTAAGGCAAGGTAAATACGATGGCCCCTCTCTCAAAGGCCAGGGAATACTAACATGGGCCCCTGCAGTAAAGGCAGGTATATACATGGGCCCCCCTCTGTAAGTCAGTATATAAACATGGCCCACTCTCTGTAAGTCAGATATATGCATAGGCCCCCTCTCTGTAAGCCAAGGCAGTTATATACATGGGTCCCCCCTCTGTAAAGGGCAAGGTATATACATTGGGACCCCTCTGAGCGTTATATACATGGGGTCCCCCCACTGTTAAGGCAGGTATAAACATGGCCCCTCTCTCTAAGGCAGGTATATAACATGGCCCCCTCTTTAATGGCAGGATAATATACATGGGGCCCCCCTCTGTGAAGTCAGGTATATCATGGCCCGCTCCTGTAAGAGCCAGGTATATGCTTGGCCGCCCTCTGTACGGCAGTATATTCAATGGCCCCCTCCTGTAAAGGCAGGTATATACATGGCCCCTCTGTAAGTCATGGTATATACATAGTCCCCCTCTGTAAGTCAGGTATATACATAGTCCCTCTCTGTAAGGCAGGTATATACATGGCCCCTCTGTAAGTGCAGGTATATACAGGGCCCTGCCCTCTATTTAATTGCAGGTATATAATGGCCCCTCTGTAATGCAGGTATGATACATTGCCCCCCTCTCTGTAAGTCAGCATGGGCGTAACCTACCGGGTAGCAGGGGTAGCAGTTGCACGGGGCCCCACGCTTAGGGGGGCCCGGGCAATCTGCTACTGCGCGACCACTCCCCGGTAATCGCCGTCCTGTGAGCCCGCCGGCAGTGAGACATAACAGTTCACTGGCGGCGGGTCGGGGAGCTGCGGGCCCGGCGCATACTCCCGTCCTGAACACCCAGGCCCCCCGTCACGAGCTTTCATGGAGCAGCGCACTCGGTAATACAGGCGGAGCGCCGAGATCGCTATCCGCTCTGCTACTGATCCCCCCGTGCCGCCCTCTGTGTCAGCATCACCACAGCGCCGCCCGCTCTGAGCGCAAAGAGGCAGCAGGAAAGCCAGCAAGAACCGGAGCGAGCGACGCATCGGTGAGCTTGAACCGAGTGTGAGTAATTGTTTCTTATTTAATCTACCCCATAATGCCCTGCCTATAGCCCCCATCTGCCTGCCTATAGCCCCGCATATCCTCCTAAACCCCCCCATATGCCTTGTCTATACCCCCCCCATATGCTGCCTAAAGCCCCCATAATGCCTGCCTATAAGCCCCCCATATGCCTGCCCTATAGCCCCCATATGCCTGCCCATATCCCCAAGTATGCCTGCCTTATCAGCCCCCCATAATTCCTGCCTATTAGCCCCCATAAGTGCCTGTCCTATAGCCCCTCAAATGCCGGCCTATACCCATACATGCCAACCTCTTCCCCGTTTTTGGCGGGGGTTGTCCCGCAATTTGGGTCCCCTACTCCGCCCTCGCCTGGGGAGTGCAGTCCTCCCGCCGCCAGCAGTCTGCGGGGCACTTTAAATGGCCGCGGGCGCTCGGAGTAGGCTTAGTGCCGCTACCTTGCGCCCGCCGGCCGCTCCTACAGGCGTGAGAAGCGCGCGCTGCGCCCGTATCTTCACCCGCCTCGGATCACGCTGTGCAGGGAGGACAGGAGGATTGCTCCCTCCTGCCTCCTCCCCCTGTATGTCCCGCGGCGTGTGCTGTGTTTGCGCCGCACATACGTCACGGCGCAGTGGAAGTGACATGCGCGATCTGCTCTCACTTCCCCCTCGCCGCTGATGAAGATCCGTCCGGAGCGGGCCGTGCAGCAGGAGCCTGTGGAGTAAGTGACTTTGTATTATTTTATTTTATTATCTAAATGGTGGGGGGCACTTCCTTGGCAACAGAGGGGGCACTACCCCTGGCAACAGAGGGACATCACAACCTGCAACAATGGGGGTACAACCTGGCAACAGATGGGGCAACTACCTGGCAACAATGGGGGCAGCTCTTCCTGGCAACAGAGGGGCAGCTACCTGGCAACAATGGGGCAACTGCCTGTCACCAAAGGTGGCACTACCTGGCAACAAGAGGGACCTCTACCCTGGGCTACAATGGGGGCACTACCTGGCAACAGAGGGGGCACTACCTGGCAACAGAGTGGGCACTACCTGGCAAAATTGGGGGCACTACCAGGCAACAGAGGGGGGCACAACTGGCAACAGAGGGGGCATCTCTACCGGCAACAATGGGGGCTCTACCTGGCAACAGAGGGGCATCTAACTCGCAAACTATGGGGGAACTACCTGGCAAGACAATGGGGCACTATGCTGGCAAACAAAATGGGGCACTTACATGGCAACAGAGGGGACATCTACCTGGCCAACAGAGGGGGTCATCTACCTGGCAAACAGAGGGGGCAACTACCTGCAACAATGTGGGGCACAGCTGGACAAACAAGGGGCACTACCTGGCAAACATTGGGTACTACTGGCAACAATGTGGGCACTACCGCAACAATGGGGCAACCTACCCTGCGGGCTAACAAAGGGGGGTCCACCTACCTGCTACAAGGGGCATCTATCTGCCTGTAAGGGCACTACCTGCTTATTGGGGGTTTCTACGTGGCTATAAGGGCATCTACTGGCTTTCTTCCAAAGCCGTTATGCAGTTTAGGTGGAGTGGGTGTGGCTTTTTTAAGGGGCGTTGGCATACCGAAAGATGGTGTGTCCAGTAAATTTTTGCCTCAGCGCGCTACGCGCACGCACGCCGAGACCATAGAATCTCCTGCTTTTCATTTCAAAAGTTGCACTAAAAATAATAAATAAAAAAATGCCTATACATCCCCATATGCCTGCCTATAGCCCCCATATGCCTGCCTAATACCCCCCATATTCCTGCTCTATAGCCCCCATATGGCCTGCCGATAGCCCCCCATATGCCTGCCGATAGCCCTCCATAATTCGTGCCTATATCCCCCATATGCCTGCCTATAAGCCCCCCATATCCTGCCTATACTCCCCCCAAATGCCTACCTATATCCCCCATATGCATGCCTATAGCCCCCAGATGCCTTCCATATAGCCCCCCATATGCCTGCCATAGCCCCCATATCCTGCCTACCTATACAGCCCCCCTAAATCCTGCCTGCCTATATCAGCCCCCGTATATCCCTGCCTCCCTTAACTAGCCCCATATGCCCCTGCCTTACAGCCCCATATGCCCTCCTCTACACCCTATAATCCTGCCGTATACCCCCGACAAGCCTGCCTGTAGACCCCACAAGCCTGCCGTCTGGCTTATATGGGGCCCCTTTGCTACCCTAAACCCAACCTATATGGCCGCCTAATTAGCCCACCTATACCCCTGGCTACTGTAATGGCTCCCTATAGCACCTAAACCCTGCATGCCAATATGGGCACTCTAATGGCTACCTAAACCTTGCTATTTGGGGCCCCATTTATCCTATCTAAACCCAGCCTAGCCTAAATAACCCCATCATAGCCAGGGGGCAGGTTGCTTGGAAAAAGTATCAGGATTCTAAGATATTTTGTTCTAAATCTGCAGGAAACAAGTGGTCCGGGAGATGGTCAATCTATGATGGCGTACTGGAACCGGATACAAGAACAAAAGAGAAAGTCAAAACGACTGGTCAGAGAAACGTCACCTGTGCGTCACAAATGAAACTGCACTGTAATCACTTATATGTCTGCAGAGCTGTGTACACTGGTGTCTACCACTATATGTTCACTGTTAAGGAGGTAATATAATTCTGCAGAGCCTGTGTAACACTGTGTTTCTTACCACTATAAGGTAGGTAAAAATAACATCTGCATAGCTGTTTTAGCACGTGTGTTATATACCACTATGAGTGGTCCGTCTTGTAGTTTGTGGTAATATACAGTCTGCTGAGCCTGTGTACATGTGGGTCTACCACTTTATGGTCACTGTATAGGAGGTAATAACAGTCATGCAGAGCCTGTGTACACTAGGTGTCTATCCACCATATGGCACTGATGATGTAATAATACAGTTCTGCAGACCTGTGTACACTAGTATATACCATTATGGTCACTATATTATTAACACTCGAACCGCACTTTATTAGGTACACCATGCTAGTAACGGGATGGACCCCCTTTTGCCTTCAGTGAACTGCCTCAATTCTTCGTGGCATAGATTCCACAAGGTTTTTTCAGACGAGCCTCCAATTGGAACCATGGGCCCAAATATGCCAAGAAAAATATTCCCCACAACCAGACACCACCACACAACCACCTGAAAAACGTTGATAACACTGGGGCAGGGGGGGAAAATGGATCCATGCTTTTCAGTTGTTGAACGGCCCAAATTCTGACCCTAACACCATCCGAATGTCGCAGCAGACAGTCGAGACTCAACAGACCAGCAACGATTTTTCCAATCTCCTAAGCTACTGTTCCAATTTATCGATGAGCTATGGGCAAGATTGGAGCCTCTAGTTCCTGTCTGTACGCTGAATGATGGCACCCGTAATGGTCTTCTGCTGCCGTAGCCCATCAGCCCCTCCAAAGTTGGCCGTACTGTGCGTTCAGAGATGCCTCTTCTCTGCTACCTTGGTTGTAACTGGGTGAGCTATTTGTAAGTCATCTGTTAGCCTTTCTATCAGACTTCAAACCAGTCCTGCCTCATTCTCCTTTGAACCTCTGTCATCAACTAGGCATTACCGCCCACAGGACTGCCGCTCACTGGAGTGTTGTTTTCCTTTTTCGACCATTCTCTGTAGAACCCAGAGGAATTGGTTTGTTGCGTGAAAATTCCCAGTGAGTCAGCAGTTTCGTCAGAACTACTCAGCACCAGCCCTTTCTGGCACCAACATAACCATGGCCACGTTCAATCTAGCAACTCAAATCACCTTCTCTTCCCATCACTGATGCTTTCGGTTATTTGAACTGCAGAGATTGTCTATGACCATGTCTACATGCCTAAATCACTGGAGTTGCCGCCATGTGATGTGTCTATTAGAAATTAAGTGTTAACGAGCATTGAAACAAGGGTATGTAACCGTATTAAATGGCCTTGGTGAAGTGTATATTATTATTATTAATTAGAACAGTATTTGGGTCTTATGAGTGTACTAGATCAATAAAAGTTAAGGGTATTTATTCAGTCACTTTGTGGTCCATGTTCTGGCGGAATAATCAGGTATCCTATGTATAAGTTTAATGTAATGCTGGGTTCTTAGTAAGTAGTGGTATTGTGATTGTGCAGTACGATGGTGAGATGTATGGTGAGGTATTTGCCCCTTAGTATTATCCTACATTATCTAAACAGCATTTCCCCTGGTACATGGTCGTGGTCAGTGGAGGGGGGGGGGTGCCGTCCATCCAAAAGAGCTTTGCTAATGGGTTCCCTAGTCTTACACTTTATTTGACGCCCCTGAAAAGGCAGGATAAACATGGCCCCTGGCTGTAAGAGCAGGTAAACTACATGGGCCGCCTCTGTAAGGTCAGGTATATACAATTGGCCCCCTCTTAAGGCAGTATATACATGGTGTTCCCCTCTGATAAGTCAGGTATATAAGCTTTGGCCCTCAGTAAGGCAGGAATATACATGGCCCCCTCTGTTAAGTCATGTATAAATACATGGGCCCCCTCTGTAAGGCAGGGTAGATACATGAGGCCCCCAGCTAAGCAGAGGCAGGTATAACCATTGGACCCTCTGTAAAGGCAGGTAATAAAACTTGGGCCCATCTCGTAAGGCTAGGTATATACATTGTCCCCTCTCTGTAAGCATTTATATTCATGGGCCCCCTTCTGTAATGGCATGCTAATATACATGCCCCTCTCTGTAAGGCAGGTATAGTACAAGTCCCCGTCTGAGAAAGGCAGGTTTATACATGGGTCCCCTCTGTAGGGCAGTTATATAGCATGTGTGCCCCCACTGTAAGGCATGGAATATACATGGCCCTACTCTAGTAAGGCAGGAATATACATGGTGCCCCTCTGTAAGTCAGATATATACATGGCCCCCTCTGTAAGTCAGTAATATACATGAGGCCCGTTCTGTTAAGCAGGTGATATACATGGGCACCCTCAAGTAAGTCAGTTAGTATACATTGCGGGGCCCCTCTTAATGACAGGTATATACATGGCCCTCTGTAAGGCATATATACAGGGCCCTCCTACTTAATGCAGGTCATATACATGGGCCCCCCCTCTGTAAGGCAGGTTATATACATGGGTTCCCCTCTGTAAGGACAGGTATAGTACCTGGCCCCCTTCTGTAAGGGCCGGTATATACATGGGCCCCCTTCTGAAGGCAGATATAATACATGGTCCCCCTCCTGTTAGGCAGATATATACATGGGCCCACCCGCTGTAATGCAGGTAAATACATGGTCCCCCTCCTGTAAAGGCAGTTATATACCATGGGCCCCCTCTGTAAGGCAGGTATATAAACTAGTCCCCCTCAGTAAGGCAGTTGGTTACAAACGCTGGGCCCCTCAGTAAGTCAGTATAAATTACATAAGGTCCTCCCCCTCTGTAAGCAGGTATATACATTGGCGTCCCTCAGTAAGGACAGATATATACAGGGCCCCCTCTGTAAGCAATATATACTGGCCCCCCTCTGTAAGGCAGGTATAAACATGTGTCCCCCTTCTGTAATGCCAGTATCTGACATGGCCCCCTCTGTAAGGCAGTTTATATTACATAGTCCCTCTGTTAAGGCAGGTAAAACATTGCCCCTCTGTAATGCAGTTCTCATACCCATATTGCCCCACTGTAAATGCATGTGATATACAAGGGCCGCCTCTTGTATAGGCAGTCAAATACATGGGCCCCTCTGTAAGGCCCATATTTATTATACATAGGCCCCCTCTGAAATGCAGTATATAACATAGGCCCCTCTTGTTAAGCAGTATGATACACAGGCCTCTTAACACACATATGAATCCCCTGGCCAGAGCGTATAGCTCATGACATGCCAACTCTCCCGTATTTGCGGGGAGTCCCGCTATTTGGGTCCCTTCCCGCCCTCCCGAGGGGAGTTGGCATTTTCCACCCGCCGCCTGCAGGCGTCGTGGGTCCTTTAAATTAACCGCGCGCAAGAGTAGCCGCTGGTTGCGCTACTCCTTTGCGCCGGCGGAAACTCCTCCTACTAGAGCGGTGAAGCGCCCGCATGGCCGCTCACCCGCCCTCGTCTCACTGTGCGGGGGAGGAGGGAGAGGGAAATCGCTCCCTCCACCCTCCTCCCCCTGTATGTAACGCGCCGGTGTTTTGCGCCGCACATACAGTTCAGCGGCGCAGTGGGAGAAAAACATGACGTCCGGCGCAGGGAGTGACGCTCCGCCTCGCATTCTCACTTCTCCCCTGCTCCGCTGAAAAAGAGATCGGTGCAGGAGGCTGGCCGCGCTGACAGGAGCCTGGGTTAAAGGTAATTGGATTTTAATTATTTTAATTTTTATGTAGCTTTATTTATGCGGGGCTCATACCTGCAAAACGAGAGAGGTCAACTACCTGCAAACAATTGGGGGTCATCACCAGCAACAGAGGTGGCACGTACTCCTGGCAGACTATAGGGGGCACTACCTGTCTAACAGATGTGGGCACTACCTGGCTAACAGATGGGGGCACTACTTGGCTAACAGATGTGGGGCACAACCGTGGCTAACAAGGGGGCACTACCTCTGGCTAACAGAGGGGGCACTAACCTGCTAAACTATGGGGGCACTACCTGGACAACGAAAGGGTGGCACTACCTGGCAACAAAGGGGGCACTACCTGGCAACAGATTTGGGGCACTACCTGGCTAACCAGGGGTCACTACCTGGCAACAGAGGGGGCACTACCTGGCATCAGAGGGGCACTACCGCTAACAATGGGCACTACCTGGCTATCAGATGGGCACTACATGGCAAAACAATGGGGGCACTACCTGGACGTAACAGATGGGGCACTTACCTGGCTAACAGATGTCACAACCTGGCTAACGATGGGGGCAACTGACTTGTGTATAACGAAGGGGGCACTACATGGCTTACAGATGGGGCACTACTTGGGCTATAACAGATGGGGGGCACTACCTGGCTAACAGATGAGGGCACTAACCTGCTAACAGATGGGGCAACTACCTGAGCTAAAAGATGGGGGCACTACCTCAACCAATGGGGCACTACCTGCAACCAATGGGCACTAACCTGGCAACCAATGGGGTCACGACCTAGGCTAACAATGGGGTGACACTACCTGGCCAAAATGTGGGGTCACCTACCTGGCTAACAAAGGGGGGCATCTACCTTCTAACAAAAGGGGGGCATCTCCTGGCTACAGAGGGGGGCATCTACCGACCCTGTACAAGGCACTACCTGGATATTGGGGGGCTACACCTGGCTAAGGGGGCATTCTACCTGCTTTCATTCCAAAGCCGTTATGCAGTTATATGTGGAGTGGTGTGGCTTTGTCTTGAAAGGGCGTGGGCAATACCGACAAGATGGGCTTAGTCCATGCAACTTTTTTGCCGCGGCGCGCTATGCGCGCCGCCCACTAGAGTCACCTGCTTTTCACTTTCAAAGTTGCCCACTATGGGTATACAGCCCCCTCCCACCCTCGCCTCCCCCCCCAAAAAAAAAAAAAAAAAAAGAAACACAACTCACAAGAAACAAATATAAACATTAGCAGCACCGTGGTCACCATTACATTACCAGAGACCACAGCACTAATCGAATATAGAAGCAAAATAGACCCCTGACAAGTTCAAAGCGATACAGGTACTCACCGCGTAGACGTCCACTCCTGATCATGTCGTTCTCTGAATCGTTCTTTTTTACCCTTTTCCTCTCCTTTTCAGACCACAAGAGATTTTGTCGGCGGCCCATCAGACTCGTCCCTGGCAGATTTACCACACAAACATCTTAGAATGCCTCACTTTATCAGCACCTTATCGCTACCCGTTTCCACGCTCTGTCAAGGCGCCCCACATTTAGTAAGTATAGATAATACTGCCCACTCATTAAGTGGTAGGAATATCGAGGCCCATTTGTAGTGTAAATATGCTGTCCCCTGTAGTAGGTTTATAAGCCCCCCCCTGTCAGATTGCGAATTCCACCCTGTAATTATCTCCGCCATAGATTTGTAGGATCCCCATCCTGTATTAAACCCCTAGTATAGTATAGGGCCAGTATTAAGGCCAGCAGGGCAGATAATATTGGTAGTGCAGGGCAGTATATTGTAGCAGGGTCAGTATATAGGATGGCAGGCAGGCAGTATATTAGGTAGGCAGTCAAAGCGAGATATATAAGTTCAAGCAGGGCAGTATATAGGTTGGCAGGCAGGCAGTATAGAGTGGCAGCATGGCAGTATATAGTGTGCAGTCAGGGGCAGAATATAGGTGGTAGTCAGGAGCATATATAGGTAGCGGAAAGGGCAGTATATAGGTGTATAGGCAGGGCATATAAGGTGGCAGGCAAGGTCAGTATAAGGGTGTTAAGGCAGCAGTAATATGTGAGTAGGCAGGGTCAGTTTTGATAGAGTGGTAGGCAGGGCAATATAAATGTAAGCGGGTAAAGGTGCAGTATATAAGGAGGTAGTGCAGGGCAGTTTATAAGTGGTAGGCAGGCAGTATATAGATGGCAGGCAGGGCAGTATATAGATGGCACAGGGTCAGTAAATAGGTGGCATGGCAGGCGTATATAGGTAGTTATGTCAGGGCAGTTTATCAAGTTTGCAGGCAGGGCATTATATAGGTGGTAGAGCTGGCCAGTTATATAATGTGGTATGCCAGGCAAGAAATATAAAGTGTGTCAGGCAGGGCAAGTATATAGATGGCAGCAGGGCAGTATAAAGGTAGGCAGGCATGGCAGTATATAATGTGGTAGGCAAGGCAGTATATAGTATGGCAAGGCAGGCATAAGATAAGGAAGTAAGGCATGGCAGTAATAAAGGTAGCGTGAAAGGGGAATAATAAGGTAGCGTAAGGGCGTATAAATAGGTGGTCTAAGGCAAGGTCAGAATATAGGTGGCAGCATGGCAGTAATAGTGGCAGGCAAGGGGCATAAATAGTGTGTAGTCGAGGCAATTTATAATGGTAGCAAGTAGTTGTTAATAGTGTAGCGGAAAGCAGTATATAGTGGAAGGGCATGGATCAGTTTTAAGTGTTAGCAGGCAGGTTATAAAGTGTAGGCAGGCAGTATAATAGATGTCAAATGCAAGAGGCAGTATATATGATGGGTAGGCAGGGTCATTATAAAGGTGGCAGGCAGGGCAGTAATATAGTGTGGTAGGCAGGGCCAGTTATAAGTGCAGGCAAGGGCAGGATAATAGTGATGGCAGGCAGGCATATATAGGTATGGCAGTCAGGGCAGTATATAGGTGTATGCAGGGCAGTTTATAAAGTTGATAGGCAAGGGCAAGTTTATAAGTGTGTATGCAGGGCAGTTGAGTGAGCAAAAAGGCATGGCCGTATAATAAGAGGTGGTAGGCAGGGCAGTATATAGGTGGTAGCGATGGCAGATATAGTGGCAGGCAGGGCAAAATATATAGGTGGCAGCAGGGCAGTTTAAGGGTGGTAGCAGGGCACTCTTTATAAAGTGGTATGCAGGGCAGTATATAAGTGGTAAGGCAGGCAGTGTTATAGCCAGGCATGGCATAATAAAGGTGAGTAGGCCAGGGCAGTATATAGGTTTGGCAGGCAGGGCAGTAGATAGGTGGTGAGCAGGGCATTATATAGGGTGAGGAGGCAAGACGAAATATAGTGTTGGGCAGTGCAGGGAGCAGGTTTTATATGTGTCAGCAAGCAGATATAGGTGATTAGGCAGGGCAGTTTATAAAGTTGGAAAGGCAGTCAGTATATAAAGGTAAGGCAGCCATGTGCAGTAAATAGGAGGTGATGCAGGGCCGTTTATAATGTTGGTAGGCAGGGCAGTAAATAGTTAGGTCAGCAGAGCTAGTTATAGGTTTGTGTAGTGCTAGTGCCCAGTATTAAAAAAATAAAATAAAAATCTACTTCCCGCGATGTCTCTCTTTCCGCCTCTGCCTATCTTGCTCCCTTCCAGAACCTGGCCGCTCACAGCAGAGTGCGGGCCTAAGTAGCATTGGGCGCCGATGACGTCATCACATTCGCGCCTGCCCCGGCGGCCTCCTGTAGCTGAACAACGGGATCAGAAGATCCTGGCTGTTCAGCCTCTGCCGCTGCTTGCATCACGCGGTGTCAGGCGCGGCCAGTGATGGCTGCATTGCTGGTCAGTTGAACCCGCCATGCAGCCTGTTGTTGATGAGGGTGGGCCAAAGACCGCTACGGCCCGATTCCCGCTGCCACAACGGGCAGTATGCCTGTGCTGTCTCTCCACCGGCAGGGTATGCGGCTGCCCGGGAGGGACCCTAGATCGTTGGTCCCCCGGGCAATGCCTACCTGTGCTTGCCCAAATGAAGAGACACGGCCCAGTATATACATGATGGCCCCTCTGTAAGGCATATAAAATATATGTGGGCCCCCTCTTTAAGGCAGGGTATATTAAATTGGGCCCCCTCTGTAAGGCAGTTATATACATGGGCCCCCTCTATAAGGTCCAGGTAGATACATGGCCCCCTCCTTTAAGGCATGGTATACGTACATGGCCCCTCTCTGTTAAGCAGGTATATCCATGGCCCCCCTCTGTAAGGCAGGGTATAATACATGGGTTCCCCCCCTCTTAAGGCAGGTTAGTATACAGTTCCTCTTTCTATCCCTCTGTGAAAGGCAGGGTTAATATACAGGGGCCCCCTCTGTAAGGCAGGTATATACATGGCCCCTCTGTAAGGCAGGTATATACATGGGCCCCTCTGTAAGGCAGGTATATACATGGGCCCCCTCTGTAAGGCAGGTATATACATGGGCCCCCTCTGTAAGGCAGGTATATACATGGGCCCCCTCTGTAAGGCAGGTATATACATGGGCCCCCTCTGTAAGGCAGGTATATACATGGGCCCCCTCTGTAAGGCAGGTATATACATGGGCCCCCTCTGTAAGGCAGGTATATACATGGCCCCTCTGTAAGGCAGGTATATACATGGGCCCCCTCTGTAAGGCAGGTATATACATGGGCCCCTTCTGTAAGGCAGGTATATACATGGGCCCTCTCTGTAATGCAGGTATATACATGGGATCCCTCTGTAAGGCAGGTATATACATGGGCCCCCTCTGTAAGGCAGGTATATACATGGGCCCCCTCTGTAAGGCAGGTATATACATGGCCCCTCTGTAAGGCAGGTATATACATGGGCCCCCTCTGTAAGGCAGGTATATACATGGGCCCCCTCTGTAAGGCAGGTATATACATTGGCCCCTCTGTAAGGCAGGTATATACATGGGATCCCTCTGTAAGGCAGGTATATACATGGGCCCCCTCTGTAAGGCAGGTATATACATGGGCCCCCTCTGTAAGGCAGGTATATACATGGGCCCCTCTGTAAGGCAGGTATATACATGGCCCCTCTGTAAGGCAGGTATATACATGGGCCCCCTCTGTAAGGCAGGTATATACATGGGCCCCCTCTGTAAGGCAGGTATATACATGGGCCCCCTCTGTAAGGCAGGTATATACATGGGCCCTCTGTAAGGCAGGTATATAAATGGTCCCTCCTCTGTAAGGCAGGTATATACTTTGGCCCCTCTGTAAGGCAGGTATATACATGGCCCCTCTCTGTAAGGCAGGTATATACATGGGCCCCCTCTGTAAGGCAGGTATATACATGGGCCCCCTCTGTAAGGCAGGTATATACATGGGCCCCCTCTGTAAGGCAGGTATATACATGGGCCCCCTCTGTAAGGCAGGTATATACATGGGCCCCTCTGTAAGGCAGGTATATACATGGGCCCCTTCTGTAAGGCAGGTATATACATGGTTCCCCTCTGTAAGGGGAAGAATCTTCATCGCACGGCTGCCTGGTTTTCTGATAACGGGGCTGCAGCGGCCCCGATGCGTGAAACAAGTGTTTGACAATTTGGCCCGGGCCCCGTACGGCAGTACCCCTTGTACTGCCCTATCGGCGGCCCTGTAGCCTACATCTAGTTTACCCAAATTGTTTATTTCAGTTCCAGTCTTTGATTGTGCATTAGGTGTCATCTGCACAGTTACTGGATCTGTATCCAGGGTTTTACACTTTCTCTGCACATTTCCATCAGTTTTGATCCAGCACACCACCATGGACTGTGACGGCATATAAATAGCATATACCAACAGTCTGATAGGTGACTATAATACAACTGGAGAACAACCAGGAGCTCCCACCATGCACTTTGATCATTTATCGATATGATTTGCCATCAAAGTCTGATAGGGGCAGGTTCCACCTCTGACATCTGCATCAAAATCGGGAATGTGTCCCCGAAAGTCTCGGCTCAAAATATAGATCTGGTCACACTTGTGCATGACTCTCCATTCTGTTCTATGGGAGTTCCCAGTACAGGGGAGCGCTGTGTTCTCCATTCTGTTCTATGGGAGTTCCCAGTACAGGGGAGAGCTGTGTTCTCCATTCTGTTCTAAGGGAGTTCCTGATACAGGGGAGCGCTATGTTCTCCATTCTGTTCTATGGGAGTTCCCGAGACAGGGGAACACTGTGTTCTCTCTTTTCTGTTCTATGGGAGTTCCCAGTACAGGCGAGCGCTGTGCTCTCTATTCTGTTCTACGGGAGTTCTGACTACAGCTGAATATTCCGTGTCGTGTACTTGGCACTCCCGTAGACCAGAATGGAGAACACAGCGCTCCCCTGTACCGGGAACTCCCATAAAACAAAATGGAGAACACAGCGCTCCCCTGTACTGGAAACTCCCATAGAACAGAATGGAGAACACAGCACTCTCCTGTACTGGGAACTCCCACAGAACAGAATGGAGAGAACACAGCGCACCCCTGTACTGGCAACTCCCATAGAACAGAATGGAGAACACAGCTCTCCCCTGTACTGGCAACTCCCACTACCATAGAACAGAATGGAGAGAACACAGCGCTCCCCTGTTCTGGCAACTCCCATAGAACGGAATGGAGAACACAGCGCTCCCCTGTTCTGGGGAACTCCCATAGAACAGAATGGAGAACACAGCGCTCCCCCGTTCTGGGAACTCCAATAGAGGACAATAGAGAACACAGTGCTCCCCTGTACTGGGAACTCCCATAGAGGAGAATGGAGAGAACACAGCGCTCCTCTGAACTCGGATGTCACTGCACCTCTACTAACCCTACTGTGTATGGGGCCCCGGAGCAGACGGAGGTCACGCACCTCTGCTAACCCTACTGTGTATGGGGCCCCGGAGCAGATAGATTTTCAACTGCACCTCTGCTAACCCTACTGTGTATGGGGCCCGGGCAGACTGATGTCACTGCACCTCTGCTAACCCTACTGTGTATGGGGCCCCGGAGCAGAGGGATGTCACCGCACCTCTGCTAACCCTACTGTGTATGGAGCCCCGGAGCAGATGGATATCACTGCACCTCTGCTAACCCTGCTGTGTATGGAGCGCCGGAGCAGATGGATATCACTGCACCTCTGCTAACCCTACTGTTTATGGAGCCCCGGAGCAGATGGATATCACTGCACCTCTGCTAACCCTACTGTGTATGGGCCCCGGAGAATGACAGTGCACCTCTGCTAACCCTACTGTGTATGGGGCCTCGGAGCAAACGGATGTCACTGCACCTCTGCTAACCCTACTTTGTATGGTGCTCTTAGCAGTCGGATGTCACTGCACCTCTGCTAACCCTACTGTGTATGGTGCCCCGGAGCAGACGGATGTCACTGCACCTCTACTAACCCTACTGTGTATGAGGCTACGGAGCAGACGGATGTCACTGCACCTCTGATAACCCTACTGTGTATGGGACACCGGAGCAGAAGGATGTCACTGCACCTCTGCTAACCCTACTGTGTATGGGGGGCCCCCGGGGCAGACGGATGTCACTGCACCTCTGCTAACCCTACTGTGTATGGGGCCCTGGAGCAGACGGATGTCACGGCAACCTCTTGCTAAACCCTACTATGTTTGGGCCTGAGTGCAGACGGATGTCACTGCACCCTCTGCTAAACCCTGCTGTGGTATGGGGCCCCCGGAGGCGGATAGATCAATCACTGCACTCTGCTAACCCTACTGTGCTGGGGACCCGGAGCGGATAGATATACTGCACCTCTGATAACCCTTACTGTGTATGGGGGCCCCGGAGCGGATAGATGTACACTGCACCTTCTATAAACACCTACTGTGTTATGGGCCCCGGAGCTGATGGATGTCACTGACTCCTCTGGCTAAACCCTTCTGTGTATGGGGCCCCGGAGCAGAAAGGATGTCAACTGCACTCTGCCGAACCCTACTGTGTATGGGGCCCGGAGCAGACGGATGGTCACTGGCACCTCTGCTAACCCTTACTGTGTATGGGGCCGTGGGAGCAGACGGTGTCGCTGCACTCTCT
Source organism: Phyllomedusa bahiana (assembly GCA_025379985.1). Taxonomy (NCBI): domain Eukaryota; kingdom Metazoa; phylum Chordata; class Amphibia; order Anura; family Hylidae; genus Phyllomedusa; species Phyllomedusa bahiana. Next base: position 39,170 of record JAODAL010025442.1, on the reverse strand, counting down.
GCTAAACCATACTGTGTATGGGCCCCGGAGCAGACGGATGTCATGCTCCTTTGTAACCCTACTGTGTATGGGGCCACGGAGCAGACGGATGTCACTGCACCTCTACTAACCCTAACTGTGTATGGGGCCCCTCAGCAGACCGATGTCACTACACCTCTGCTAACCCTATGTGTATGGGGCCAGTGCAGAAGGAGATCACTTGCAGCTCTGTAACCCTACTGTTGTATATGGGGACCGGAGCAGACGGAGGATGTCACTGCACCTACTGGCTTACCAGATACTGTGTATGGGGCTCCGGAGCAGATGATGTCACTTGCACCTTGGCTATCCCTACTGTGTAGGGGACCCGGAGCCCAGCGGATGTCAAGGCACCTACTGCTAAACCACTGTGTATGGGGCCCCGGATCAGAAGGATGTCACTGCACCTTTGATAACCTACTGTGTATAGGGGACCGGAGCTGACGGATGTCATGCACCTCTGATAACCCCTACTGTTTGTATGGGGCCCCGGAGCAGTCGGATGTCACTGAACTCTGCTAACCCTAGGTGTATGGGGCACAGAGCAGACGGATGTCACTGCACCCTGTAACCTACTGTGTATGGGGCCCCGGAAGCGACGGATGCCACTATCTGTAACTCTGCTAACCCTACTGTGTATAGGCCCTGGAGCAGATGGAGTCACTGCACCTCTGCTAAGACTAATGTGTATGGGGCCCGGAGCAGACGGTTGTCACTGCACCTCTTGCATAACATACTGTGTATGGGCCCCGGAGCAGAGGATGTCACTGCTCCTCTGCTAACCCTACTGTGTATGGGGCCCCGGAGCAGACGGATGTCACTTGCACCTCTGCTAAACCCTTACTGTGTTATGGGGACCCCGGAGCTGACGGATGTCACTGCACTCTGCTAACCCTACTGTGTCTGGGGCCCCGGAGCAGACGGGGAGTGTCAAGCACCTCTGCTAACCCTACTGTCGTATGGGGCCCCCGGAGCAGACGGGGAAGTCACTGCACCTTGCTAACCCTACTGTTGTATGGGGCCCTGGAGCAGACGGATGTCACTGACACCTCTGTAACCTATGTGTATTGGGGTCTGGGAGCAGCGATGTCACTGCACCTCTGCTTACACTTTACTGTGTATGGGCCCCGGAGAAGATGTCTACTGCACTATGCTAACCCTACTGTGTATGGGGCCCAGGGAGCTGATGTAACTGCACCTCTGCTAACCCTACTTGTGTATGGGGCCAGGATCAGACGGATGTCACTGCACCTCTGCTAACCCTACTGTGTATGGGGCCAGGAGCAGACAGATGGTCACTGCACTATGCTAACCCTTAACTGTGTATGGGGACTGGAGCAGACGGATCGTCACTGCACCTCTGCTAAACCTTCTGGTGTATGGGGCCATGGAGCAGACGGATGTCACTGCACTCTCGCTAAACCCTACTGTGTATGGGGTTCGGAGCAGACGGGATGTCACTGCCCATCTGATAACCATCCTGTGTATGGGGCCTGAAGCAGACAGATGTCACTGCTCCTCTGCTAAAACCCTACTTGAGTATGGGGCCCCAGGAGCAGATGGATGTCACTGCACCTCTGTAAACCCTACTGTGTATAGGGCACCAGAGGCAGACAGATGTCACCTGCACATCTGCTAACCCTACTGTTGTATGGGGCCCGGAGCAGTCGGGGGTCAATGCACCTCTGCTTACCCTACTGTGTATGGGGGCCCCGGAGCAGAACGGATTGTCACTGCCAACTCTGTAACCCTTCTGTGTATGGGGCCCCCGGAGCAGGACGGATTGTCACATGCCACCTCTGCAACCCCACTGTGTATGGGGGCCTGAGCCGTACGGTTTGGGTCACGCCACCTCTGCTATCCCTAAGTGTTAATGGGCCCCAGAGCAGACGGAGGTCCACTTAACCTATGATAACCCTAAGTGTATTTGGGGCACCTGCCGGAGCAGACGGATGTCACTGGCACATCTGCTTAACCTACTGTGTATGAGGCTTACGGAGCGGACGGTTGTCACTGACCGCTGCTAACACTACTGTGTATGGGGCCCCGGAGCAGACGTATGTCACTGCACCTCTTGCTAACACTACTGTGTATGGGGCCCCGGAGCAACGGATGTCAATGCACATCTGCTAATCCCTCCTGGTATATATGGTGTCCCGGAGCAGACGGATGTCACTGACACCCTGCTATCCCTACTGGATGTATGGGGCACGGAGCAAGTCAGATGTCTCTGCACCTCTGCTAACCCTACTGTGTTTTGGGGGCCCCGGATGCTGACGTATGTCACTGCACCTCTGCTAATCCTACTGTGTATGGGCCCGGAGCAGAGAGCATGTCACTGCACCTCTGCTAAACCCTACTATGTTTGGCGCCACGGAGAGTCGGATGTTCACTGCACCTCTTGCTAACACTATCTGTGTTGGGGCACCAGGAGCAGACGGATGTCAACCGCCACCTCTTGCTAACCCTACTGGTATGAGGTTCGGAGAGACGGATGTCACTGGCTCCTTGCTATTCCCCCTACTGTGTATGGAGCCCCGGGATGCAGATGGATATCCTGCACCTCTGCTAACCTACTGTGTATGGGGCCTCGGAGCAGGACGGATGTCAATGCTCCTCTGCTAACCCTATTTGTATGGGGCCTCTGGGGCATACGGAAGTCAATGCTCCTCTGCAGAACCTATTGTGTATGGGGCCACCGGAGCAGACGGATGTCACTGCACCTCTGCTAACCCTATCTGTGTATGGGGCCTCGGAGCAGTCGGATGTCACTGCACCTCAGCTATCCTACTGGGTTCTGTATGGGGCCCTGCGGAAGCAGACTGATGTCAATGCACCTCTGCTAATCTACTGTGTTTGAGCCTTAGAGCTGCCGGATGTCAATGAACTCTGATAACCCTTTACTCTTGTATGGGGCACTTGGGTGCATTACGGATGTCACTGCACCTCTGCTAACCCTATGTGTATGGGGACCAGGAGCAGGGACGGATGTCACTGCACCTCTTGCTAAACCCATTACTGTGTTTGGGGCCCAGGAGCAGAAGGGATGTAACTGGAACCTCTGCTACCCTACTGTGTTTGGGGACTCGGGCAGGGACGATGTCACTGGCACCCTACAGCTATCCCTTACTGTGTATGGGGACCCCGGTAGCAGACTGATGTCAATGCACCTCAGCTTACCCTACTGTGTTTGGAGCCCTAGAGCAGGCCGGCTGTACTTGAACCTCTGTGCTAAACATACTGTGTATGGGGCCCCGGAGCGACGGATGTCTATGCACCATCTGCTAACCCTACTGTGTATGGGTGCCATGGAAGCAGGAAGGATGTCCACTGCACCTCTGGCTAAACCCTTCTGTTGTTTGGGACTGGTGCAGACGGATGTCACTGCACCTCTGCAACCTATGTGTTTGGGGACCTGGAGGAGACGATGTCCTGCCCTATACCAACCCTACACTGTATGGGGGCCTGGAGCAGATGGATGTCACTGCACTCTCTGCTACCCTACTGTGTTGGGGCTGGAGAAGAGGATGTCACTGCGCCTCTTGCTACCCTACTGTGTATGGGCCTGGATGCAGACAGATGTCACTGCGCCATCTGCTATCCTACTGTGTATGGGCCCGGAGTAGTGAGTTGTCACTGCACCTCTGATAAACCATACTGTGATGGGCACCGGTAGTAGAGAGATGTCACTGCGCCTCTGCTAACCCTACTGTTGTATGGGGCCCGAGTAGGAGGAGATGTCCTCTGCAGCTGCTAACCCTACTGTGTATGGGGACCCCGGAGAGACGGATGTCCACTGCATCTCTGCTAAACCTACTGTGTATGGGACCCAGGTAGAGCACAAGGATGTCACTTGCACCTCTGCTAAACCCTACAGTGTATGGGGGGGGGGGGGTGGGGGGGGGGTGGGGGGGGGGGGGCGGGGCCGCCCTGGTGCAGACAGATGTCACTGCCACCTCTTGCTTACACTACTGTGTATGGGGCTCGAGAGCAGACGGATGGTCACTGCACTCTGCTAACTTACTGTTTTGGGGCCCTTGAGCTGACTGGATGTCACTGCACCTCTTGCTTAAACCCTACTGTGTATGGGGCTCTAGAGCAGAACGGTTGACACTGCACTCTGCTAACCCTACTGTGTATGGGGGCTCTGGAAGCAGACGGGAATGTCACTGCTCTTGCATAACATATGTGTATGGGGCCCCGGAAGCAGACTGATGTCACTGCACCTCTGCTAACCCTACTGGTGTTATGGGGCCCCGGAGCTGATCGTTGTCACTGCCAACCTCTGTCACCCTACTGTATATGGGGTCGGAGCAGCGGATGTCACTGCTCCTCATGCTAACCATTACTGTTGTATGGGGCCTCGGAGCAGTAGGATTGTGGTCACCTTCACCTCTTGGCTATACCCTACTGTGTTTGGGGCCCCGGTAGCAGATGATGTCAACGGCACCTCGCTTAACCCTACTGTGTATGGGACAGGAGAAGACAGATGTCACTGCACCTATGCTAACCCTACTGTGTATGGGGCCCGGAGTAGAGAGATGTCTCTGCACCTCTGCTATCCATACTGTGTATGGGGCCCAAGGTGGCAGTCGGGATGTCACTGCATCTCTGCTAACCTACTGTGTATGGGGCCTAGAGGCAGAGCGTTGTCACTGCACCTTGCTAATCTACTGTGTATGGGGCCTTGGGCAGACTGCATCTACTGCATCCTATGCTAACCCTTCTGTGTATGGGGACCCGGAGGCTGACGGATGTCACTGCACCCTCTGCTAACCTACTGTGTATGGGGCCCGGAGCAGACGGATGTCATGCACCTCTGCTAACCTACTGTGTATGGGGATCCGGAGCTGATGGATGTCACTGCACCTCTGTTACCCTACTGTAGTATGGGGCCCCGGAGCGTGGATGGCACATGCCACCTCTTGCTATCCCACTGTGTATGGGCCCAGAGCAGACGGATGTCACTGGCACCTCTGCTTACCATGACCATGTATGGTGGCCCAGGAGCACAGACTGTTGTCACTGCACCTCTGCTTACCTTACTATGTATGGGGCACCAGGAGAATGTCTGATGTCACTGCACCTCTGCCTAACCTACTGTGTATGGGGGCCCCTGAGCAGACGGATGGTCACTGCACCTCTGCTAATCCCTACTGTGTATGGGGCCCCGGAGCAGACGGATATCACTGCTCTCGCTAACCCTAGTGTGTAGGGGCCCATAGCAGAGATGTCACTGCACCTATGCTAACCTCTGTGTTTGGATGCGCCAGAGCAGACTGATGTCTCTGCAACCTACTGCTAACCCTACTGTGTATGGGGACCGGTGCAGCGAGATGTCACTGGCGCCTCTTTATTTCGCTTACTGTGTTTGGGACCCCGGAGCAGACTGATGTTCAACTGCACCTATGCTAACCATACCTGTGTGTATGGGCCCGGAGCAGATGGATGTTACTTGGCCACTCTGCTAACCCTACTGTTGTTTGGGGCCAACCGGAGCAGCGGTTGTCACTGCACCTCTTCTAACCCTTTGTGTATGGGACCCCGGAGCGACTGATGTACTGCACCTCTTGCTAACCCTACTGTGTATGGGGCACCCGGAGCAGACGGATGTACTTGCTACTCTGCTACTCCTACTGGGTTGGGGCACGGGAGCAGGACGGATGTCACTGCACCTCTGCTAAATCCCTACTGTGTATGCAGGCCTCGGGAGCAGACGGATGTCACTGCACCTATGCTACCCTACTGTGTATGAGGCCCCGGACCAGAAGGATGTCACTGCTCCCTCTTATATCCCTACTCTGTGTATTGGGGCCCCGGAAACAGTCGGATGTCACTGCACATTGATAACCCCTACTATGTTTGGGGCCGAGAGCAGACGGATGTCACTGCACCTCTGCTAACCCATACTGTGTATGGGGGCCCCGGAGGAGACGGATGTCACTGCACCTCTGCTAAAACTACTGGTGTTATGGGGCCCCGGAGCAGATGCTTGCCTACTGCAAAATATCCCCTCTGCTAAACCGAACTGTGTATGGGGCCCGGAGCTGACGGATGTCATGCACCTCTGCTTAATCCCTACTGTGTATGGGGCCTGGAGCAGAAGGATGTCACTGCACCTCTGCATAACCTAATGTGTATGGGGGGCCTGGATGCAGACGGATGTCACTGCACCTCTGCTAACCCTACTGTGTATGGGGTCCTGGAGCAGACGGATTGTCACTGCACTCTGCTACCCTAGTGTACGGGCCCCGGAGCCGAGGATGTCACTGCACCGCTGCTATCCCTACTGTGTATGGGGGCCTGGGAGCAAGAACGGATGTCACTAACTCTGCTAACCTAATGATGTATGGTACCCCTATTTTATAATGTATAAAGTGGTATGTATATGTCCAATTTATGACAATATTATTTATGTCCTAAACTGTTGTCTATGGATTATGTTTCTGGTTTGGCTAATAAACTGAACTGGAGCGGGTGCAGGAGAGGTGACCATGATGGTCAAGGGAATGGGGGGTTTCTATATCCAAGACAGAATATAGAATTTAGGGTCATTCACCTTGAAAAAAAAGACGTCTTGGGGAAGAAGAGCAGTGAGAATATGGAGCTCGGGGCCACAGGAGATTGTAATAAGGGAGTCATTGACCAAGTTCAAGAAGAGTTTCTTAAAGAATGTAATATTACAGGTTATGGGGATTAGATTCTAGAGACAGGACATTGATCCAGGGATTATTCTAAAGCCATACTTAGTGTTAGGAATTTTCCCTCTTGTATAGGACAGTCAGCATCTGCCTCACAGAGGGTTTTGCCTTCCTTTGGATCAGCCCTGAAGGGTTATAGGTTGGACTCCATGGACCTTATCTACTATTTAAGTATGTTGCTATAATTCTGTTTGCCTGCGGCCACCACTAGGGGGGAGCTCACAACAAACTATTTATACAGATAAAACTAATGCTGTGAGCTCCTTCTAGTGGCAGCTCTGATTATAGGACGTTGATCCAAGGATTATTCTGACGCTATGTTTGTACTCACGAAGAAGTTTTTTCTCTTGTATGGGGCAATCAGCATCCACCTCACAGGGGGTTTCGCTTTCTTCTGGATCAACACTGTAGGGTTATAGCTTGGACTCGATGGACCTGGGACTTTTTCGAACCTTATCTTCTATTTCACTGTGTAAACCTGGTTATGTTTCAAGACTCTCGTATTTGGGGGACGTTGACTCAATGAGTGGTTTACTCTAGACGACTTGGTGGAGAACTATTGTCTTAAATTATTTACTGATTTATCATTTTCTTCACAGTTAGAAGAACATTTCATCATCAATGGTGAATTTCTCCTTCCCCGAAAGCAACAGGACCCAGTTGTTCATTTACAGTGAGACGACCATTAACATTGTGAGGACCTTTCTGCTGGTTCTGGTGATCATTGGCTTCTTATCGTTCTTATACTTCATGAAAATTTTACTGAGCGTCTATTTCTCCGCCGAGCATGTCCGGGACAACTCCCGTTATATACTGTTTGCTCATATGCTCATCAATGATACGGTATTTCTGCTATTGTGTCTTCTGCTGATAGTCTGCTCCCTGTATCTCTTGTATCTTCCCTTCTGGATATGCTACATCTTAGTGTCTGGGATAGCAACTTCCTTTGCCGTCACCCCCTACAACCTGGCCGTCATGTCCTTGGAGCGCTATGTAGCCATCTGTCTTCCGCTTAGACATTCCCAAATCTGCAGCGTGTATAACACCAGTGTCGTCATTGGCGTCATGTGGCTCCTTGGTTTTTGCCCCATGGTGGCCGATATTATTACCCTAAGTTCCGCTGTTCAGAAGGAAATCTTCTCAGTGAGCGTCAAGTGCGACTACCGGGCTCTAACGATTACACCGGGTCAAGAAACCATCAATTTAGTCCACATCTTGCTAAGTCTCTCCATGGTCGCGGTCATCCTGGTCGTCACATACATCAAAGTCCTTTTGGCAGCACAGAAGTGTGGATCTTCAGCTTCTAAAGCCAGCAAGACCGTCCTGCTCCATGGTGTCCAGCTTCTTCTAGGTATGGCTTCTATGACCACTTCATTTGTGGAGTTAGAAGACCAGTTACTTTTTTTGCGTATCATCTGTTTTCTTCTCTTCTTGTGTCTGCCGAGGTTCCTCAGTCCTTTGATCTATGGGTTGAGGGACGAGGTATTCCGTAAATATATTAGGAAAATATTCTGGAAACCACTTTCAGCTGCAGCACAGGCATAGCGACCTCTGGTTAGTTATGGGGCAACTGGGCAGCATAGTGGTTTAGTGGCTAGCACAGTATAGCATGGTAGCTCAGTGGCTACCACAGTATAGCATGGTAGCTCAGTGGCTAGCACAGTGGTTCAAGGTTAGCATAGTGTAGCACAGTGGCTAGCACAGTTTAACATGGTAGCTCAGTGGCTAGCACGGTTGCCCCAGTAGCATGGTTGTTCAGTGGTTAGAACAGTGTAGCTTTCCTCCAGGGATGGCTGAAGATCCATAAATATATAGTTAATGAGAAGTGGAGGGACACGTTCTTTAGAATTGCCCATTCTGCAATTTACGGCTTTAATATTCCCCCCCCATCCAGCTTGTCCAGACCGTTTGACGTCCTGCCCCAAGTGTGGCAACCCCCGCACGGATTTTGTCCATAGTATATGGACCTGTGTGGAAACCATGAAGTTCTGGGAGACAGTCATACAAACTCTGAATCTTAAAGTTTCAGTGTCATATTAACTTAGAGCCAACACAGCTCCTGTTCCATAATTTTACCACAACATTTTAGGAACCAACCAATCTGCACATATTTTTATTAGCGGCGAAAAGAAGCCTCCTGGCCAAATGGTTGGAACCAACTGTCCCTACATTGCAGGATAGTGATCCAGTGGTAAACATCATCTGAAATGGACAGAATCGACATTATCTTGACTAAGGAAACCCAATGCTCTAAATTTTTCAAGAAATGGCAGGAGTTCATAGGTAACTTTTACACCCCCCAGGAGATCAGGGAGATCATGCAGCCTTTTGGTTACACCTCCTGGTATCTCTCCTCTCGACTAGCGGCACTCTGGGGGCTTTGGATGTCCGCTACCCCATAACATGGAAGCTTTACCTCAGCCATATCCTGACACCGTGCCCTGGATACTCCCTGGGTAACTGTGCGTCAGAGTTGGGGTGAATTTGTCCTCTATCTATTTCTCTCCCTTGGGTTTTGGGGGCCGGGGGCCGTGTGATGATTCACACATTGTATCAGCACAGTATTGTTTTCCAAACCTTTTATTCCAGACCTTACTTGATTACATAGGTGTATGTATTGTGTCTTTTATACATAACTGCGTATGGGTACCATTGTTCTGTGTTTTTTTTTTTTTTTTTTTTTTTGGGGGGGGGGGGGTTACTTTTTTAATTTATTTTTTGGTTTTTTTTTTTTTCTTTAGTGAAGATGGAGACTTCTTTTGCTTCATCCTTATATTTGATACCAAAGTATGTCATTTAGTGCTATTTTGTACTTTCATTGCTTAGTACTTTTTCTTTCGAGTAAATGATGCCTTTTAATTATTTCTTTGTGTGTCGAGTGTATCTCATCAATGGACAATTATATTTTTTTTGTTGTAAAATTTAATAAAAATTATGTTTACAAAAAAAAAGAACGGTGTAGCTTGTTGGCTCAGTGGTCACCACAGTGCAGCACAGTGGCTTATTACATAGTATTGTGTAGCACAGGGGCTCAGTGTTTGGCACAGTGCAGCATGGTGGCTCAGTGGTTAGCACAGTGCATCACAGTGGCTCGTTGCATAGCACAGTGGCTCAGTGATTAGCACAGTGTAGCATGATGGCTCAGTGGCTATCGCAGGGTAGCACGGTGGCTGAGTGGCTATCGCAGTGTAGCATGGTGGCTCAGTGGTTAGCACAGTGCAGCACAGGGGCTCAGTGGTTAGCACAGTGTAGCACGGTGTCTCAGTTACTAACACAATGCAGCACAGTGGCTCAGTGGCTAGCACAGTGTAGCATGGTGGTTCTCTGGTTAGCAAAGTGCAGCACAGTGGCTCAGTGCATAACACAGTGGCTCAGTGATTAGCACAGTATAGCATGGTGGCTCAGTTTCTAGCTTAGTGTAGCATGGTGGTTCAATGACTAGCTCAGTCTAGCATGGTGGCTCAGTAGTTAGCACAGTGCAGCACAGTAGCTCAGTGATTAGCACAGTATAGCATGGTGGCTCAGTCATTTGCACAGTATATCATGGTGGCTCAGTGGCTAGCACTGTGTAGCATGGTGGTTAAAGGTTAGCACAGTGTAGCACAGTGGCTCAGTGCATAGCACAGTGGCTTAGTGATTAGCACTGTATAGCATGGTGGTTTAGTGGCTAGCGCTGTGTAGCACGGTGGCTTAGTTGTTAGCACATTGCAGCACGGTGGCTCAGTGGCTAGCACTGTGTAGCATGGTGGTTCAGTGACTAGCTCAGTTTAGCATGGTGGCTCAGTAGTTAGCACAGTGGCTCAGTGATAAGCACAGTATAGCATTGTGGCTCAGTGGCTAGCGCTGTGTAGCATGGTGGTTCAGTGACTAGCTCAGAGCAGGATGGTGGCTCAGTAGTTAGCACATTGCAGTACAGTAGCTCAGTGGTTTGGGTGATTGTCTTGCACTCCAATTCTTTGGGGCTTGTGAACAGCTCAATGGCTGAACAAACATGAACCCAGCAGCTAGCAACTCTGCCATTTATGCTGACTGGGAAAAAGATCACATGTGCAGCTAATTGCTAGAGCAAGATGAAAAACTGCACACCCCAAATGTAACACCTATTCACACCAGCAAAGCAGAAAAGCCGCCGTATAATGCATGGGGAGATTGCACAGATGCAAAGTAACCAATAAAACAATCACTCATAAAAACCTCAGGGCATGGAGGAGGTGGTTGCTGAGATTAAAATTATATAATAAGGCGATACAAAAGTGTGCGGGCAGCCCGCCTGGTCTAATAGTATGGGTGTCACTAATAGGTTGTAAGCCAGCATGGTGCACCACACGTATCTATATTTATGGCACACGTTTGTATCGCCTTATTATATGCAATTGTAGTATTGGCAACCACCCCCCCTCATGCACTTTAGGGTTGTATGAGTGATTGTTTTTTTGGGTTTCTTTGCATCTGTGCAATCTCCCCATGCATTATACTGCGGCTTTTCTGCATGCTGGTGTGAATAGATGTTAAAGTTGGTGTGCAGTTTTTTCATCTTGCTCTAGCAATTAGCTGCACATGTGATCTTTTTCCCAGTCAGCATAAATTTGGGAGAGTTGCTAGCTACTGGGTTCATGTTTGTTCAGCCATTGAGCTGTTCACAAGCCCCAAAGAATTGGAGTGTTTTTTTTGAGTAAGTAATGTCCCATTTTTGTATGATTGTCTTGCAACATGAGATCCTGGGTTCAAATCCCACCATGGACAAGATCTAGAAGGAGTGTGCAGGTTTTCCTCTTGTTTGGGTGGGTTTCCTCTGGGCACTTCCCCCACTCTCTGAAAACATACTGATAGGGAAATATAGATTGTGAGCCCCAATGGACAGGGATCAATGTGAATTATGATCATTTCTGTACAGAGTTGTATGAAATATACTATCCAGCATGTAAGCCCTAATCTGTGAAGGACATGTCCATGGTCAGAAAAACATGGCAGCGTCTTCAAGAAACAGCGCCACACCTGTTCATAGGGTGTTTCTGGTATTACAACTCTGTATTGAAATGGATAGGTCTGAGCTGCAATACCACTGCCAACCTGTGGATGGGTGTGGCGCTATTTTGGGAAGAAAGAATGTTTTTTTTTTTTATTTGCAGACAACACCTTTAAGTAATTACATTTTTGGGAATAATTTTACAACCTAGTAGAAAAGCTAGATATACCAGCTCACCGATATAGCCGCCCGGACCTTGCAGGATTGCAGTAGTAGAATATAGACGAGACGGATGTCCAGCTTCTAAAAGCCGTTTTTTCTTTATTCAGGAATCAGAAGACAATTTTACAACCTAGTTTAAAAAAAAATCATCTTTATCACGTGGAATCCCAATCTTTTTCTATGTCTGTAGCATAAAACACCTATAAGTGGCCTCGTTCATTTCTGGATATTTCTGAGAAAGAACTATTTTTATTTCCACCACATAAAAATAAAATCTAAAAACCAAACTCATGTCCTATATTTTGCTGTAAAAATCAGTCAATCAATATGGCGGCCACCAGGGTTGTCACCCGGCTTCTATGCTCTTTAAGGTCTCGTACGTTCTTATGCAAATAAAGTTTGATAATTATGCAAAAAAAAAAATCCACATTTGTGTTCATATTATTCAACATTTGTAAGATCTCTGCTTAGTGTCAGTGTATGAAAACAGATACCCTGCCCTGCACCTACACATCGCAGCACCCATCCCTGTCCTGTTACAATGTATCGGTGCAGCTACAATGGATCAGTCTGGAGGCTGGATTATTAGAGATGAGTATCTGCAGAGTCTGGGGTCTGTGTATGTGTAGGGGGTTCTAGGGCTGTATACGTTTAGGAGTCTGGTCAGGGGCCTCAGTTTATTTTGGGACTTTGGGGTCTCTATGAGTTTGGTCTGGGGTCTGGTCTGGTCTGGTCTGGAGTCTCGATTCATTCAGGGGCCTCAGTTTATTTTGGGGGTTTGGGGTCTCTATGAGTTTGGTCTGGGGTCTGGTCTGGTCTGGAGTCTCGATTCGTTTAGGGGTCTGTTTTTATTTAGAAAGGTCTTATATTGGGTCTGTATTTGTTTACGGAGTTGAGGGCCTGTATTATTTAAGGGGTCTCTATTTAGGAGGTTTGGGGTCTCTATTTTAGTTTGAGTTTGGTCTGGGGTCTATATTACGTTATTAGTCTGATCTTGGTTCTGTATTTATTTAGGGGGTTGAGGCTCTGTACAAGTTTAGGGGTCTGGTAAGGGGTCTATAGGTGGTTTTGGTTCTCTATTAGTTTATGAGTTTGGTCGGGAGTCTATATTAATTTAGGGGATTTAAGGTCTCCATTAGTTTATAGGTTTGGTCTGGAGTCTAAATTATTTACTAGTCTGGTCTGGGGGGTCTCTATTTCTTTAGGGGGTCTGTATCTATTTAGAATTTCTGGTATCATTTTACATAGGTTAGTCTGAGTCTGTATATTTAGGAGGTGGAGGCTTCTGTATAAGTTTAGGGGTCTGGTAAGGGGTCTCTAGGGGGTTTGAGGTCTCTATTAGTTTATGAGTTTGGTCTGGGGTCTGTATTGTTACTAGTCTGGTCTTGGGTCTGTATTTATTTAGGGGGTTGAGGCTTCTGTATAAGTTTAGGGGTCTGGTAAGGGGTCTCTAGGTGGTTTGAGGTCGCTATTAGTTTATGAGTTTGGTCTGGGGTTTGTATTAAGTTACTAGTCTGGTCTTGGGTCTGTATTTATTTAGGGGGTTGAGGCTTCTGTATAAGTTTCGGGTCTGGTAAGGGGTCTCTAGGTGGTTTGGGTTCTCTATTAGTTTATGAGTTTGGATGTGGGGTCTATATTTATTTAGGGTGTATAAGGTCTCTATTAGTTTATAAGCTTGGTCTGGGGTCTAAACTATTTACTAGTCTGATCTGAGGGTCTCTGTTTAGGGGTCTGTATCTGTTTAGAATTTCTGGTATCATTTTATATCGGTTGGTCTGGGGTCTGTGTATATTTAGAGGTTCAGAGTCTTAATAAGTTTAAGGATCTGGTCAAAGGAGGTTTTGGGTTTCTATAATTTTGGTCTGGGGTCTGTATTAATTTAGGCCTGAATTGGAAGTAGGAGTTTGATGCTGTAGAAGCGCCTAAAACCTGAATAGGAAGGGGGAGCCTGAAGCTGTAGAAGCGCCCACAGCCTGAACTGGAAGTGGAAGCCTGAGGCTGTAGAACCGCCCACAGCCTGAACAGGAAGTGTGAACCTGAAGCTGTAGAACCGCCCACAGCCTGAACAGGAGGTGGAAACCTGAAGCTGTAGAACCAACCACATAATGAACAGGAAGTGTGAGTCTGAAACTGTCTGTGACTGTGAAACAGCATGGTGAGACACCCATTTAATCTACTTTCTGGACGTATGCTAAAGTCTGATCTAGTTTTAGGTCACATTTAGATAGATATATAGACAATTCTGAAGGGTTCAGAAAGTTTCAAGCACAACTGGGGCTGCTATGATGTCTTCCATACCAAGCCCACAGAGAAAAGCACCGAGGACATTGCAGAGCAGTACTGAGCAGGTAAGCAGTGAATCCGGTACCTGCAGCATTTCTGTCTGTCGCTCTAGCTTTACACTGTTATAAAATAGTCAGAGTGGGGTCATAGTAGGACCTCAGTCATGTGAATTATCTAGTGCCAATTTACTGCCACCACATGCAGTGGTATAGGGGAGACTGAGTGGCCATGGCTTCCAGTCAACATGGCCGATTTGGCCTTTCTTAATGTAGGTCTTGATGGTGTCTTTGAATTTCTTCTTTTGGCTACCCTGGGTTCTCTGACCTCCACTTATTCGGGAGCAAAAAAACTTAACTGGGAAGATGAGTATCAACCACTCTGATGCACTGGCCCATCCGACAGAATTGACTTTGCAAGATGATGTCTTCGATACTGGTGGTTTTGGCTGAGATCCTTCCAGTTGGTACTCAGAATCTTCCATTGGGCGGTGTTGACAGAATCTATCCATAGTCTTCAGGTGGAAACATTAGGATACCCAGAGTAGTGACACAAATGGCCCTGTAGACCATTCATTTGATTTCCATCTTAAAGTCATGATTCCCAAAGACTCAACACCCTGGTTTCCTATTTAGTGACACAAATGACCCTACAGACCATTTAGTTTCCATCTTAAAGTCATGGTTCCTGAAGACTCATCACCATGGTTTCCTACTTCCCACCGTGTTCGGCAATGAATTCCCATAGGGATGTCAAGGAGGACGTAGGAAGGATTTGACTGAGGTAGCAAGAGGCCCCATAGCTTTGAGGCCTGTTGCAATTGCAAGACTTATGACCCCTATAGCTACACCACTGACTCTCTACCCAGCTGAGACATGGATCAGTTTTTGATGTAGATGAAGGCTTAAGCTGGAGACTGACCCCTTTTTTTTGTTTAGTTTTTCAATTTCCTCCAGACCTTTAGTCTAACAAGTCATTATATATTATAGCTTGCTCATATAAGACAATGGTGCCCTAGTAGTACTGTATATATCATCTGGGAAATCACCGGCAGATGAATTAATGTACCCTGACAATTGTCCTCCTGGATTAGTGAACAGCGAGAGTTAATGATATGAGGATGATGAAAAATACACGGGGGAATACAAAAAAGATATATAGGTAGCACGCGAGCTGAACATCAAATGGTCAGAACCGGCATTGACTGACTAGACCTAAGACCAGAACGGCAACATTCATATACGAATGTAAGTATCAACCTCATCAACATTTTTAAGACATATTATATAACTTCTACAAGTTATACAATAACTTCAATACCCCCTCACTCGAAAGGCTCTAGGAAGCTGAGATATGGGGAGCTTGTTGACATGGTCATCATCCTGGCCAGATGGCGGACACCAATGATATCTTGACCCAAGTCGATAGATGCAACATTTCAGCCCTTCAGCCATTCTCACTAGAGGTCTATTGACGAGCTTAAATATTGCATGTTTTTACTTGGGTGAACGAATCACAAAATGTTTCATTGGATTCAGTGTTGTGCTGCCTCTGCTTTATCTCTCGGATATTGTTTGGAGCCATTGAAATCTGGTTCTGGAAGCTTGAACACACTATTAATTATTATTCCTATTATTATTATAATATCAGTATTTTTTGGACACCAATGATCACTACTAATGTCCTTTTGAGGCCACCTATAGATGCTATTTTCAAGAAAGACATGTAACAGTGAGTAACTATCTCCTCCAGAGCTGCATTCCTAAATCTGCAGGCTTCTTCTTCAAATTGTTCGCTCATCCCCCTCTATTGCCTTCTGGTTCAGGGTTGTTATACCTCACATCTTTGTGGTAGCTTGTGCATTGAAATATGGGAGATGCATGTTTGGGGTCTCAGCTGAATTTTGAATGGAATATAATATATGATGTAGCTCAATGTCATCATAAAGGGGTTTTGCCACAATGTAATTTTGACGTGGGATCCTCCAAAATGGGTATTTAATCACTTTTCTTAATATATGTGATTAAAAATATTGCAGCCTGAGAGAGCTACAGGCTGCCTTACCTGCCCTTAGTTACTTAAAGCTTCATTAGATACACCGGCAGAGGACAGGACGAATGGCCCACTTGCAGAGCACACTTTTTAACGATAAGGAAAAAGCTTTGCATCTAGATACGACCAGTGCGAGTGACAGGATCTTGAACTGGCCAGGCTTGCAGAGCACACTTCTTATCTGATGAGAGGGAGCCTAAAGGAGCTTTCAAGGGGCTGTGAAGAAATTTGTTGTCTTTTGTATACAGAATCCACTATTTGTAGTGTGATTATTTGAGTGAACATTGCACACAATACCTTATGCATGGCTCTGTGCTCTGACCAGCTCTCTCTCTCTCAGCTCAGCATGCTTTGTTTACTTTTGCTTCTTGGTAGATAAGGCACTTCTTGGCAAATCCCCTTTAAGGAACATAAAGAGAAGTGTTTAGAGCAGAGATGCCAAATATGATGCCAAATATGACCCGCGTTGTAATTATTTTTGGCCCACAAGAAGTAACCAGACAGTGTACAGAGGAGAAGAGGAAGAGGCCAGGAGCTGTCACTACTATCACTCGGCTCCTACCCCTTGCATAGAGCAGAGAAGGGACCATGGGGAAGGAGAAACAATTCAAAAAGCAAAACCACTGATAAGATAAAAGGGCACAGATCAAACAGGTCTGTAGCTATAGCGAGTGCGACCTGAGGAGCTGATGCAGGCCATACAAGAGGGGATATCTAGGAATAGGTAGGATACTGTTAATGAACATATATTACAAAGTGACTTGTTTTTGCAAGATCTTTAACATAACAAGCAGCAATCCTTGTAGTGAGACGACCCCTTTAACCCTACCATCTCCTTATCAGTCCCAGCATCTCTGCAGGCAGTGGGGTACTCCAAATGGAGATGCCACGCCATGCACCAGATAAGAAGCCCTATGAAGACCACAGGACATAGTGAGTTGACCGACTGTGGTCAGTACAAATAAAGTGGGTACCAGACTGTCTCTCGGGCCCCGGGAAATGTACCAGGACATAAGCAGGTGTTGCGACCGGGGCCCCGCGACCCCCCGGGGGGGCCCCGCCGCAGCTCTGCCCCGGTCCCCGGGGACGAGTGCCCGCTGCCCGGTGTCGGGCGCACTCCCCTCCGGCGCGCCATTACTTACCCCCGCCCCTGTGCCCCTCATCTCCTGCTGTCCGGTCGGCCGCGTCCCTGTTCAAATTTGCCGCGTGCCGGGCTCTGTGAGATTTAAAGGGCATGCGCCGGAAATTGGGGTAATTGCCGGGACGCCTCTATTTCACCTGGGCGCTTCCTCCCGTCCCTCCCGGATCTTTAGTGCCTTGCCTATCGAAAAAACTTTCCCCTATTGTCCGTCCTGTTCTACCGTGTATCTACCTCGCTTCCGTCTATTGACCACGAATCTCTCCCCTCCCCTGACCGCCTCCTGTCCACGACCACGAACCAAGCTCCTGCCCTGACCTTCTCCCTGACCTCGACTCGAGCCTGCCTGACGTTTTGCACCCACTATACTTCGGCTCCCCCCAAAGCAAGTCACGCGGGGGTAAAAACCTGGTAGACTCCCGCCGCAGAATCCACCCCTTTTTGGGGCGGGCTCTGGTGAATCCCGGGACCTACTTAGTTTCCCGTTCCCTGGCGTGGTTACACCATGTTGTGGTGGTCCATGGACCCATTTCCGCCCCCCGGAACCGAAAGAGCAGGGCCCTTAACCGGTGGGCATAACTATACAAGCTTCCTGGGCTTCTAATTACATGTCGTTTACCCGATTATTCTACCTTGGTGGCACTTTCTTGCATTACCAAAAGAACTCCAACCCTAGGCAGGGGGCCGCCAGAGGCCGAAAAGGAAATTTGCGAACTTAAGGCAGCCTTCGCCTCAAAACGCCCTCCTGACCAGCCTTTTCCGAAAGCCTTTTCTTTCTGGAGGGGGACCTCCTCGGTGGGGGCTGGCGAAATTTCTTGCAAAAATGGACCAAAAGGCAAGAGGGTCCCCTGTGCTTTCTTTCCAGACTTTCTCCCCGCAAGAGAAATACACCATGGGGAGACCGAATTTGTGGCTAAAAAGCTAGCCCTAGAAGAGTCTTTTCTACTGGAAGGCGCACGCTACCCCTCACATTTACTCCGACCATAAAAATTTCAAACCCCCATCGGCCCAACCCCTCAACCCATGTCAAGCCGGTGGTTCCTGTTCTTCTCCGGCCTTCAATTCCCCAGATATTTTTTCGCCAGCAAGGGGAAAACGTCAGGGCCGATGCGCTCTCCCTGCTCCGATTGTTGGGTGGGGAGGGACGCCCCAGCATATAATTTCCTCTGAAGCCTAAACTGGGTGGCTCCAGTAATTGCAAAAGGTTCCTCCGGGGAAGACTTATGTCCGTCCTGCCTCCGCAGAAAATTTTTTAAGGGGGCACTGTTCTCTTGTGCTGTCACCCAGAGCACGAAAAACCTTCCCCTAACCCTCTCGTTTTTACTGGGGGCCAGAGCTTGCTAGGACATCAAGGATTTCGTAAAAGCCCCCTGCATTACTTGTGCTCTAACAAGACTCCTCGCCACAAACCCGCAGGTTTGCTCCAGCCTTGCCCTCCCTAGGGGGCCCCTGGGCTCATTTGGCAAAGGGTTTTGCACGGATCTGCTCCCTCTTCGGCAAAACGGGCTCTGGGGGGTTGCGCCGTTTTTTGAAGATGGCGCACTTTACCCGTTGCCGGGCTGCCATCTGCCCCCCAGTTGGCCAGCCAGTTTTTTTTCCAATCTTCCGCCTAACGGACTTCCGCCACATTTTCTCGGATCGGGGGGTCCAATTTGTTGAGGGTTTGGCGGGCCCTCTGCTCTCGGTGCAGGTGAACCCGATTTCTCTTTCCCCCTACCACCCGAGCGAACGGCCAAATGGGGAAGACAATCAGATCCTGGGGGGTATTTCGACATTTTGTCTCGGGTCGACAGGAAAGACTGGGCCCCTTTTTTTCTTTTTGGGCGGGGGTTTTCCTTAACTCCCTGGAGCAGAATCCCCCTGGGACCCCTTTTCCATTTTTTTTTCGTTATGGCCCGCATCCCGCCCCCCATTCCCTTGTCTCCACCCTCAAAGTGCCGGCAGCGGAACTTTTTCCCAAATATGGTGTCCATTTGGGGAAAAAACGCGCCAGTCTCGACATGCATCCGCACGCATGAAGGTCCAAGGGACAAGAATAGAAGACCCCCCAAGTTTTTCGCCTGGCGACAAGGTCTGGCTATCGGGCAGATATATCCGGCTGAAGATCCCCTCGTAAAATTGGGGCCCCGGTACTAGGACCATTTTAAGACCGCCCGCATAACCCCGCCTACAAACTCCGGTCCCCCCACCGCGTATTCCAAAACCCCCTTTTTTTGTCTCCTTGTTGAAGCCTGTGGTCCCGAACCATTTTTCCAGAGGATCAACCCCCATCTTTGAAGCGGGGGCTGCCACACTTCACTGTAAATGAGATCCTGGCATGAAAACCATCAAGGGAAAGCGGGATTTTCCTGACAACTGGGAAAGGGGTTTGGTCCGAGGAGAACGTGGGACCGGGGGGAAACATCTTGGGCCCCTGAGTTTGCAAAAATTCTCCCCGGGAGGAAAAAGGGAGGCTTGGGGGGGGGGGTAATGTTGCGACCGGGCCCCCCAAATCCTCCTGCGGCCCGGCGCAGCTCTGCCCCAGCCCCGGGAGAGTGCCGCCGCTGCCCGGGTGTCGGGGGGCGGGCGCACTTGCCCCCCCGGGGCGCCAGTACTACCCCGGCCCCGGGTCCTGTTTCCCTGCAGTCTCCCCTGTCCGGGCGCGTGTCCCCGTGATCAAGGCGCGCCGTGCCGGGTCGTGAATTTAAAGGGGCATGCGCCGGTAATTGGGTAATTGCGGGGGACGCCTCTATTTCCCCCCGGGCGCTTCCGCCTGCCCCTGCCGGATTTAGTGCCTTGCCCATCGAGAAAGCTTGCCTATTTTTTCGTCCTGTTCTAACCCGGGACCCCACCCCGCTCCCTCATTGACCACGAATCTCGCCCCCCCTGCCCTGACCGCCTCCTTCACGACCACGAACCATAGCTCCCCGCCCTGACCTTCTGCCTGACCCCGATCAGCCCGCCTGACATTTTTCACCCCGCTTTACTTCGGCACCACCGCAACAAGTCACGTCAGGGGTAACGACCTGGGAGACTCCCGCCCCAGAAGTCCACCCGCTTTGCGGCGGGTCTGTGAATACCCCGGGGCCTACTTAGATTCCTTCCCCCGGCGTGGCTTTCACCCTGCTTGTGGTGGCCAGTGGATCCACTTCCGCGTCCGGGAAAGTAAGAGCAGGGCTTTAATTTGTTTCCTTATGAAAAGTTCGTTGTTTTTTTAAAAGGGGAAAAAATTTTTAAAATTGTAGACATTTTTTCAATAAATGGCCTGCGACTTCATTGGAGTTTTTTGTACGTTTGAAATTTTTAGCATCTAAAATCTGAACCTTTGGGAGTTCACATGGAGCTGATTTTGAGCCCACATTTTGCAAGTGGAGAATAGGGCTCTATAGCGGAAAAAATAGGCACCAGCACTTTGCTGGTACTGTGATTTCCTGAAGATCAAACAAAAGTCAGAAGTAACATTTTACCAATTAGGCCCGGCTCACAACTGTGTTGGAAGTTCCACTACAGAGGTGAAGACAGATCCATTTTGCATCAACGATCCTTGACTGACCCCACTGACTACGGTGAGGTCCACTGGGTTTCTGCCATGGTGTCTGTCATTTTACTGGAAAAAATGGCACAGCAGGCTGAGTTATTCTTTCCACATGTTTCAATGGAACGTGCATCAGAGATTTTGAACGGAATTTGCCACAAAAATTCCGAACGGAACTTGTGATGAAGATTCCGAACGGAACTTGGGATGAAGATTCCGAACGGAACTTGGGATGAAGATTCCGAACGGAACGTGTGATGAAGATTCCGAACGGACCTTGGGATGAAGATTCCGAACGGAACTTGGGATGGAGATTCCGAACGGAACTTGGGATGGAGATTCCGAACGGAACTTGGGATGAAGATTCCGAACGGAACTTGGGATGGAGATTCCGAACGGAACTTGGGATGGAGATTCCGAACGGAACTTGGATGGAGATTCCGAACGGAACTTGGGATGAAGATTCCGAACGGAACTTGGGATGGAGATTCCGAACGGAAGTTGGGATGGAGATTCCGAACGGAACTTGGGATGAAGATTCCGAACGGAACTTGTGATGGAGATTCCGAACGGAACTTGGGATGGAGATTCCGAACGGAACTTGGGATGGAGATTCCGAACGGAACTTGGGATGGAGATTCCGAACGGAACTTGGGATGAAGATTCCGAACGGAACTTGGGATGGAGATTCCGAACGGAACTTGGGATGGAGATTCCGAACGGAACTTGGGATGAAGATTCCGAACGGAACTTGGATGGAGATTCGAACGGAACTTGGGATGGAGATTACGAACGGAACTTGGGATGGAGATTCCGAACGGAACTTGGTATGGAGATTCCGAACGAACTTGGGAATGGAGATTCCGAACGGAACTTGGGATTGAAGGATTCCGAACGGAACTTGGGATGGAGAATTCCGAACGGAAGTTGGGATGGAGATTCCGAACGGAACCGCGGATGAAGATTCCGAACGGAACTTGTGATGGAGATTCCGAACGGAACTTGGGATGGAGATTCCGAACGGAACTTGGGATGGAGATTCCGAACGGAACTTGGGATGGAGATTCCGAACGGAACTTGGGATGAAGATTTCAAATGGAAACTCCATGCAAGTGTGAACGAAGCCTTAGTCAAACATGTTATTCAGGAGAAATAAATAATTGGGGACCACAAGCTTTCCAGTGCGAGAAGAGTACCAAAGAGCCCCCCCATACCTCAACTTCCCAGACATGGGGACTGGGATGTTAAGGCTGACTGCACTTAAATCTAAAAGAAGTCTTCATTGATAATCATAGGAGTATGGAGCAGAACTAGATATAGCCTCTTGTCCATGCATTCTTCTGCTTGGTAGGGGTATCAGTGTTTGGTCTTCCGATGATCATACATAGATGGCATATCCTAGGGATAAGGTGATGATCACAGTCAGGGGCGCCATCAGGCCAGAACTTGCAGTACTACTGGGCATTGATCTTCCCATATTGAGTTGGTAGATTTGAATGTGAAACATATTGATTTCAGCATCAATTGTATAAGGCCCCATGCACACAAAAGATTTTTCCATCTAAAAAAAAATTATATATTCCAGAAATCTGAGGGAACACCCAAGAATTCTACAACAGATTTTCACCTTTTATGTATTGGATTTTGCAATGGGTTGGATGTGAATTAGCCCCATTGTCTACAAGATACAGATTTATAGATTTATCGATCTTCACCGTATAAACCAGAGGTGTCCAACTCATTTCACAGAGGGACACATCAACATGAGGCCTAGTTAGGGATGTCAGAGCCATGCCACAGCCTGTAAGTTGTTGAACAGAGCATTGTGGAGGTATGTATCAGGTATCCAAATCCAAGATGGTGCCCGCTCCCTTTTACTGGGCTGGCAATTGTTTGGGCTGTGTCCTTTCGGGGAAATTTGGAGGGGGCCGGGCCCTTGCCCCATCCCTGTTGCTGAAATTGAGCCTCATGGGCCCCATAAAATGATGTGAAGGGTCAGATTTAGCCCCCAGGCCTTAAGTTTTACCAAGTGGAAAAAAAAAAAAAAAATAAACTAGGTCCCAGGTTCTAATGGGTTTTTGGTAAAGGGATGTAAATTCTGTACCAAAAAATCTTTTTGGGAAATTTTTCTGGGGAAAAATGGAACCTATTTTTAAAGCTGTATGACCCATAAAGTTTTTTTTAAAAAGTTAGGGTTTCCCGGGTTTGGATAAATTTACTTTATACAGGTTTGAAAGCTAGGACTCCCACCAACCCATACATTCAAGAGGATCTGGGTCCTTTGGGGCTTTTTTCCCTGACCAAGGTTTGGGGCAAAAAAGACAATAGGTTTGATTTCCCCCTGTACTGGTGTCCACCGGGAACGTGCTTTTGAAACCCAAAAACATCTGAAATAGTTTCTGTTTTTAAACAAATTTGGAAAACTTTTTGGGTTTTGGGTAAAAGGGAAAAAGTAAACAGTGTTTTGAAGACTTTTAACATACATTTACTCAGAAAAAGTTAGGAAATATTTGTTTTTTGGTTAAAATTTCGGGGGATGAAATAAAATTTCTTAAAAAAAAAATTTTTAAACTAAATAAATCGATCTCCCCCCCTTTAGAAGCACAGGGTTCCAATGTTCAGGGGTTTCAACTTTTTGCCAATTTTGCCGATCCTAAAAGCTTAAATGGAAAAAAGTCATCCCCAAAGGGTTTTGACCCCTGAATCACCCAATACATTAATTTTAAAATGACCTTTTTTTTTTCGGTTGACTGTTTTTTTTTTTTTTCCTCCCCCCCTTTCCCCAAGGGAGCAATAACTTTTTTTTTTTTCTCAAACCTTTTCAAATGAGGAAAAAATGGGGCCCTTTTTATTTTGTGGAAAAGATGTACTTTCTAAGGGTCTCATTCACTGAAACTATAAATATATTTGGGAAACCGCAAAAAAAATTGTAAGGGGGGAAAAAAGGGGACCCAGGTCAGGTCCCCTTCCCGGCCCGTCTAGCACCAGCCCCCTAAAGGGTAAATGGTTAAATTTGGTTTAAAGTGACACTTGGCCCCCCTCCCCCACCTCCCTTAAACGTGCCTGGAGGGTTTTTTGGCAAACATCATCCGGCTTTTGGGGGGCATTTGGGAAAAATGAACGCTCATCAGTGTGGATGGAGCCAAAAAAATTTTCCACTTCTTTGCCTTTCTGTACTCTTCCCGTCTCTCTGTATTGATACCCAAAATGCTGATGACACTCTGTGATTTTTCTTAAACCCCAGTGTCCCCCTTCTGTCCCGAGGGGCATCCGGGTTGAAGCTGGGAAAGGGTTTAGGGCCTGTTTATCAATTGCAAGGGTTGTCTTTGGGGGCATGATGTTTACAATGTTAACAGAAGGAAAGAGGGGGACGGTTTTAAAACCCAATTTAAATTGAACCCCCCTTTTTATAGATCAGCAAGGGTTTTGCAAAAAGCCCCTTTAAACAGCGGGCATGTGCTCTAATTTTAAATTTTGTTCATTAAAAAAAAAATAAAATCAAGGGAAATTTTTTTTTATCCTGAAAATTTTTAACCAAAAACCCCCAAAAATCCCCCAAAATTTTTTTGAGTAGTGTATGTCAGGAAATTTTGTTAGAGAGGTTGTTTATAAGGGTTGGGGCCAAATTTTTTGGGATAGGTGTGGATCCCACCCTGGATTTTTTGGCTATCCAAGAATGGGGCCCCAAAAAGTCCCATTGGGGATTGGGGAGGGGGTTGGGACTGCTCGGTGATTTCCCCAAAGTTTTTGTTGAAAAACCCGAAGTTTTTCTTTCTTAAACGCCATCTTGGACCGTCCTAGGGTTCCTTAGCTCCTGTGCTAAGCGAACTGGCACAGAACTTCTTTTTAAAAATTTGGGCCCCAGTCAGCTTTAAATTTAGGAACAAAAAATAAAGGGCCCTTAGAGAGCTAAAAGTCCCGACCTGGATCTACGTCCAGTACTGTATACCCCATAGCTCACTTTTGGCTTCCCCCAAGCTTGGGGTAAGAGCCCCCCTCCTCAAACTCTTCTGCTACTCCACCCTTTTTGCAGAAAAACCCACCTGCCAAATACCTGCAGTCCCCGGCTTTTTTAAAAGGGCCTTTAGGGAAAAAGGGAAACCCCCCCAACGCTTCGCTATCCCGGGAAAAACAGCCCCTTAAATAGTGCATACAGCCCTTGGGTGTACCTGTGTTTAGTAAAACCAAAATCTCCCCGACCCCAAAAAAGTTGCCTTTCCCCCCAAAGGAAAATAGGATTTCATTGTCACGTCTGCAGAAGGTATCCTGCTGTACTCCATCTAGTGGAGGAACATGCGACCGTTTAAGGTCGCTCTGCCACAATACACTATAAAAAGCCCCATCTGCAGGTTTTTCCCTCCCTCTATAAAAAAAACCCCCTCTGCAGGTTTTTTTTCTCTGACCCCTGAAAAACAGAAAAAAACCTTCCCTGTTTTAAATCAAATTTGGAACCAAAAATTTTTTATTTGCCCAAAAACCAAAAAATGAAGGGGGGAATTTTTTTAAATTTTTTTTACTTTCCCGCAAAGTCCCCAAAATTTTCCTTTCACTGGGATTACGCTGGCCCAAAAAAAAATTTCTGACAACCCATATGATGAGGTCATGTCTTTGGAAGATTGGCAACATCTAAGTTACCTAGAGATACAGCTGTGGATGTATTTTATAGCACACCAGAAATGCACTGCTTCTTTGTGTAACATCATGGGAAAGGCTTAAAAAAATCAGCCAATTCAGGAAAAAGAAATTTTTGGAGGGTTTAAAAAGCTGGGTCTTTTCCCGGGGTGCTATTTTCAGATACCTGAAGGTGCCTCTGTCATCCGTACAAACAATTATATGCAAGTACAAGCAAGATGGGAATGTTCAGCCATCATAGCGCTCAGGAAGGAGAAGGGTTCTGTGTCTCAGATGAACGTGCTTTGGTCCGACATGTGCATATCAACCCAAGAACAAAAGCAAATGACCTTGTGAAGATGCTGGCGGAAGCTGGTAAGATTGTGTCATTATCCACAGTGAAATGCGTACTTTATCAACATGGGCTGAAAGGCCGCTCTGCCAGAAAGAAGCCATTACTCCAAAAGAAACATAGAAAAGCCAGATTAAGGTTTGTAAATGCACAGGAACGAAGACCTACATTTCTGGAGACATGTCCTGTGGTCTGACAAAGCTAAAACTGAACTGTTTGGCCATAATGACCATTGTTATGTTTGGAGGAAAAAGGGAGAAGCTTGGAAGCCTAAGAACACCATCCCAACTGTGAAACACGGAGATGGCATCATGATGTGGGGTTGTTTTGCTGCAGAAGGGACTGGTGCACTTCATAAAATAGATGGCATCATGAAGAAAGAACATTATGTGGCAATACTGAAGCAACATCTCAAGATATCAGCCAGGAAGTTAAAGCTTTGGCGGAAATGGGTCTCCCAAGTGGACGATGACCCGAAGCTACTGCCAAACTGGTTACAAAGGGGCTTAAAGAGAACCAAGTAAATGTTTTAGAGTGGCCATCACAAAGCCCTGATCTCAGTCCTATTATGGGCAATGCTGGCATTCATTCGGCGTGTGGACGCTGCTGAGGACACATCTCTCTGCTCCTCTGGACTTCTGCCCCGTTCTTCTCTCTGCACCACTACCTATGCTGGTAAGAATATAGGGCTTAATAGGGCATTGCTGTTTTCTGTTGCCTGATTTTTCACCTACACTTCATTGCAGCCTAAGATGTATATCATGACTTACAAATATACAGTGCTCTCCCCTCCATACATCTCTGCCCTAATTTCCAGATACCTCCCCTCACGCAATCTCCGCTCCTCACAGGACCTTCTCCTCTGCTCCCCTCTCATCAGCTCCTCACATAACCGTCTCCAAGACTTCTCCCGTGCTTCACCCACACTCTGGAACTCCTTAACCCAAAACATCAGACTCTCCCCAACTTTCACCAGTTTCAAAAGCAACCTGAAAACGCATCTCTTCAGGAGCCTACAACCCACACTAACCCCACCACCACTACACCGGCCCACAAGCATGTCTGCCCCACACCTTCTGTCTCTCCCCTTCTTCCTTGTAGATTGTAAGCCCTCACGGGCAGGGTCCTCTTTCCTCTATGTTTCAGTTACTAGTCATTTTTGTCACCATTGTATTTGTTCAACATTTGTTATGTATGTAATTCCCCTTAAATGTACAGCGCCCTGGAATTAATGGCGCTCTAAAATAAATAATAATAATAATAATAATAATATATATAGAGCACTGTATATTTGTAAGTCATGATATACATCTTAGGCTGTCACACACTAGAGGCCCCTTACCTATATTGCATTTAATTATTGTATTCAATGTTTGCTATACATACCGTCCTATTTCTTGATAGGCCATGATAAATTCTTCTATGCCCAATATAATGTACATATATATGGTCCATCAATTTCTGTACATTTTTGAACTTTTGTACATTTTTGGAATAATAATTTTGTGTATATATTTTTGTACATATTTTTGTTCATTCTTTATTAGATATGGCATGTATTTTGTATTCTGTATTTTTGTCTTGATTGTGCATATATATTTTATGTTTTGTCTCTGGATTATGTATTTATTCCGTATTATTTATATTACACAGTGACTGTTTTTTTGAGAAAGGTCGATGACCGAAACGTCAAAAATTTGGATATATGTAACTTTAAAATTTGATCCCTTGGACTTTTTGGAGAAATAATAAAGTCTATTTTATTTGCATCATCCACAGTGTGCTGTCCGGATATGTGAAAACGGTCTAAGTCTAAAATTCACTTTGTTGCCCATAGCAGCCAATCAGTGCACCCCTTTCATTTTTAAAAAGCACTATATGAAATGAAAGGGGCGCTCTGATCGGTTGTTATGGGCAACAAAGTGAGTTTTAGACCTAGACAGTTTTCAAACATGTGGCCCTAAGTATTTGTTAAGTTATTTTGTCAACATCAAATTCTTTCTATTTTCAGATTTATTATAATTCTGAGTGCAAGAAATGGTGAACTCCACAGAGCTCAGTAATGACATGACGTATGAGATTGTCAGGATCACTCTGCCCACCTTGATGTTCCTCTTTTCGGAGTCTTCATGTACTTCATGGTCATCATACTGAATGTCTTCTTCACCACCCCTACGGTCCGGGAGACCCCTCGTTACATCTTGTTCATTCACATGCTTCTTAATGATGTGGTCTATCTGCTCGTCTCCTTTTTTCTCTTTTTATTTGCCATATACTTTATCTCCATGCCTTTGCCCTTAT
Organism: Phyllomedusa bahiana; assembly: GCA_025379985.1. Lineage (NCBI taxonomy): Eukaryota > Metazoa > Chordata > Amphibia > Anura > Hylidae > Phyllomedusa > Phyllomedusa bahiana. The sequence continues at coordinate 11,015 of JAODAL010025442.1, read as the reverse complement.
GCTATATCATTATCAGCTTTTCCACCTGTGCCTTCAGTATAACTCCGTACAACTTGGCCGTCATGTCCATAGAACGGTACACCGCCATCTGCCACCCGCTACGACATGCAGAGTTCTGGACTGCCCACCGAGCTACCCTCGCCATAGCTTACATGTGGACGGTGGGGATGATCCCACAAGTTGCCGATTTTACTACGTATTGTTTTTCGGTAGATAGAAGAGTGTTCAGCTTGGATGTCTACTGTTACTGGAGATCGTTGACCGTGAATTGGTTTCAGGAGATCATAAAAACAATGACTAATGTTCTCAGCTTTTCCATAGTAGGAATCATCATCGCCTTCACCTACACCAAAGTTATACTGGTCGCTCGAAGGATGGATTCGGAGAATTTTGCCTCCAAGGCCGGGAAGACCGTCCTGCTTCATGGATTCCAGCTTCTCTTGTCCATGTTGTCTTTTACTTCTTCATTAACTGAAACACATTTCACATCCAATTTTATGTACCTGCCCATGACTAACTTCTTCCTGTTCATGTGCCTTCCTAGATTCGTCAATCCATTGATCTATGGCATTAGAGATGAAGTGTTTGCTAAACCCATGAGGAAGTTTTTTTTCAATAGTAGAGATCTAGAGTAGAGACCAGTTAAAGAGGAGATTGAACCATAGACTTTGATTCTGTATCAATAGAATAAACCATCAAAGTCTTCTAAGTGCGGTCCCCCGTATCAGCATGGGTTGCCAAAAGTGTCAGCTCGCAACGGAGAGCCAGTCCGGCTTGTGCATGACTTTCCTTTCTGTTCTATGGGAGTTCCCAGTACATTTGAAGACTCCGCTCGCCTGTACTGGAAATTCCTATACAACAGAATGGAGAACACAACTTTCCCCTGCACTGGGAACTCCCATAGAACAGAATGCAGAGAACACAGCGCTCCCCTGTACGGGGACCTCCCATAGAACAGAATGGAGAGAACACAGCGCTCCCCTGTACTGGGAACTCCCATAGGACAGAATGTAGAACACAGCACTCCCCTGTACTGGGAATTCCCATAGAACAGAATGGAGAACACAGACCTCACCGGTACTGGGAACTCCATAGAACAGAATGGAGAACACAGCGCTCCCCTGTACTGAGAACTCACATAGAACAGGATAGAGAACACAGGGCTCCCATGTACTGGGAACTCACATAGAACAGAAAAGAGAACACAGCGCTCCCCTGTACTGGGAACCTCCCATAGAACAGGATAGAGAAAACACACTCCCATGTACTGGGAACTCCCATAGAACAGAATGGAGAACACAGCACTCCCCTGTACCCGGGAACTCCCATAAACAGAATGAAGAACACAGCGCTCCCCTGTACTGGGAACTCCCCTAGAACAGAATGGAGAAACCAGCACTCCCCTGTACTGGAACTCCATAGAACAGAATGGGGAAAAACACACGCTCCCCTGTACTGGGAACTCCCCATAGAACAGAATTGAGAACACAGCGCTCCCCTGTACTGGGAACCCCCATAGAACAGAATGGAGAGAACACGACGCTCCCCTGTACTGGGAACTCCATAGAACAGAATAGAGAACACACTCCCCTGTACTGGAACTCCATAGAACAGAATGGAGAACACGCACTCCCTGTACTTGGAACTCCATAGAACAGAATGGAGAGAACAGGGCCTCCCTTGTACTGGGAACTCCATAGAAACAGAATGGAGGAAACAGCGCTCCCCCGTACTGGGACTCCCCTAGAACAGAATGGGAGAACACACGCTCCCCTGTACTGGGAACTCCATAGAATAGAATGGAGAACACAGCCTCCCCTGTACTGGGAACTCCATAGAACAGAATGGTAGAACACACCGCTCCCCTGTACTGGGAACTCACATAGAACAGAATGGAGAGAAACAGACGCTCCCCTGTACTGGGACTCCATAGAACAGGGAAAGGAGAGAACACTGCATCCCCTGTACTGGAAACTCCATAGAACAGAATAGGGGAGAACACTGACCCCCCCTGTACTGGAAACTCCATAGAACAGAATGGAGAGAACACTGCTTCCCCCTGTACTTTGGAAACTCCATAGAACAGAATGGAGAGAACACGACCTCCCCTGTACTGGGGAAAATCCATAGAACAGAATGGAGAGACACGCGCTCCCCCGTACTGGGAAACTCCCATAGAACAGAATGGAGAACACAGCGCTCCCCCGTACTAGGAACTCCATAGAACAGAATGGAGAAAAACAGCGCTCCCTGTACTGGGAACTCCCATAGAACAGAATGGAGAACACAGCGCTCCCTGTACTGGGAACTCACATAGAACAGAATAGAGAACACAGGCTCCCCTGTACTGGGAACTCCATAAGAAAAAGATGGAGAGAACACGCGCTCCCCTGTATGGGAACTCCATAGAACAGAATGGAGAGAACACTTGCACTCCCTGTAAACCTGGATAAAACCCCATAGGAATTGAAAAATGGAAGAACACAGCGCTCCCTGTACTGGGAAACTCCCATAGAACAGGATGGGAAAAACACAGCGCTTCACCCTGAACTGGGAAAACTCCCATCCAGAACAGAATGGGAGAACACAGGTTCCCTGTACTGGGAACTCCCATAGAACAGAATGGAGAACACAGCGCCCCCCCCCCCCCCCCCCCCCCTGTACTCAGAACTCCCATAGAAGAGAAAGGTGAGTTGTGCGCAAGCTGGACTCGATCTCCCTGCCAAGCCAACACTTTTGGGGACCTGTTCCAACACAGAGATGAGAGCCACATCTGTCAGACTGTGATAGCGTGTTCTATTGATATGTTATAAAACTCTCTGGTTGTAACAACCTTTTAAGGTTTTGATATTTGTCTCCTGCTTTATGCATTTTCCTTCACCTTCACCTGTGTCTCTCTGGGTAACAGGTCCTTAGGGGAGCTATGTGCTCAGCTGCAGTTGGAACTCCCATAGAACAGAATGGAGAGTTGTGCACAAATGTGACCAGCTCTCCATTCCAAGCCAACACTTTTAAGGAACTATTCCAACACACAGGTGAGACCTGCACCTATCAGACTTTGGTGGCATATTCTATTGATATGCTATTAAACTTTATGGTTGGAACATGCTTCTAAGGTTGTGAGGACTGTCTCCCTCTTTATACATTTTCCTTTACCCACACCTTTCTCGGGAACAGGTCCTGAGGAAAGTGCTGTATTTGCCTGTACTTGAAATTCCCATAGAACAGAATGGAGAGTCGTGCACAAGTGTGTCTGGCTCTCCATTAAGCCAACACTTTTGGACCCCCATTCCAAAGATAGGTGTGCATCCCATCGATGAAACCTGCCTTTATCAGACTTTGATGGGATACCCTAACTACATGCCATGTGCAATGTGCATGGTGGGAACACCCCTTTAAGTCTCCTACCTTAAAACCCTTTTTAGAGAATTACCCTCTATGTATAGAACCTAAGAGTAACAGAACCAAATTGGGTATAAATCCCAAATTGGATTTTAACAGCAAAATAAAAAATTCTAGGGTGTAGGTCTCTCTTCTGGTTGACTAGGGGATGTACCTTCACCATTTCCTTTCGTGAAGGAAAGAAAGTTACCGTAAAGATAAACTTTACAGTCAGGTCCTGGGGTAGGGTGATGGGTGCTGCTCCAGTGAGTGCCAACCTCTACTGAGCGGTGGGAACTTGTGTAGGACTTCTGTCTCTACCGAGGAAGTATATTTGTAGCAAGTGAGGGAATTGGCTCAAGGGTCAAGGAAAATGTATATAGAGGAAACAAACATCAGATGCTTAAAGGGGTGTTCCCGTCGTAGAGTTTAACGGTATATCAATAGAACATGCCATCAACGTCTGATAGGTTCGGGTCCCACCTCTGTGTTGGGATGGACTCCCAAAAATATAGGCTTGGAAGGAAGAGCCAGTCCAGCTTTCTTACAACTCTCCCGGTTTCAAGTATATGGGAGTGAAGTGTTTGAATTTACTCAGAACTCCCATAGAACAGAATGGAGAGTCGTGCACAAGCGGACCAGCTCTCTGTTCCGAGTCAACTCTTGTGATGGCCCATTCCAGCACAGAGGTGGGACACACACCAATGAGGCTTTGGATGGCATATCCTATGGATATGTCATCAAAGTCTATGGTGGGAACACTCCTTTACATAGTTACATAGTTTGTAAGGCTGAAAAAAGACGAGACGTCCATCCAGTTCAGCCTGTTGTGCTAAAGTGCCCTGAGATCCCGTTGAAGTTCGGAGGTGGCTTAAACAGTTTTGATCAAAAGTGTGAACTGAGAATTTCAAAAAAAAATTTCATATATCCTAGATAGCAGAAATGCTTATTTCAAAATTCCTATGGCCTCCATTTTGTTTTTTTGCACTCCACCCACCTTGACAAGGCTTTTTAATCAGTGCAGTGTAACTTGTAAGCTGGTTGCTTCATTCCCTGGATTATGGAGGTCTGAATAGGACACAAACGAGAGGTATCAATAGTGTAGGAATCAATAGTGTAGGACCACCTGCCTTGAGATCGCGTTGAAGTTCGGAGGTGGCTTAAACAGTTTTAATCAAAAGTGTGAACTGAGAATTTAAAAAAAAAATTTCATATATCCTAGATAGCAGAAATGCTTATTTCAAAATTCCTATGTCCCCTTTGATAGTGCTCTAGTTTATAGTGTGCCACTGTTATTGGAATATGTATGTACATTACAGCCGCACCAGTGTTGCACCTATGTTCATTTTTTTCAAAAATGTTTTTTTGGATGTACATAACCATATATTGCTTTTTGTTGTGCTAAAGTGTTGATCCAGCGGAAGGCAAAAAACCCCAATGAGGTAGAAGCCAATTGTCCTTCCTGATTCGAATCTGGCAATCGGAAAAATTTCTGGATCAACAAACCTACTCCAGAATCCTAGACACTATAACTTGTTATATTATTACACTCCAGAAATGCATCCAAATCCTTTTTGAACTCTGATATAGAATTCACCATGACAAGTTCCTCTGGCAGAGAGTTCCACAGTCTCACCGCTCTAACAGTAAATAATCCCTTTCTATGTTTATGTAGAAACTTTCGTTCCTCAAGACGTAGAGGAACGAAAATTAAAGTCCTTGAAGGTAAAATCCAGCAACATAAACGGGGTCCAGTTTGATTTTTTTTTTGTTTCCTATGTAAACCACCAACTCTACATGCTACTGACTATATGGCTTGTAACTTTTTGGCTAAATCTACAATAAGTAAAAAAAAAGTAGAAAAGTGAATAAATCAGATGAAATCCAAACAGTAGCTCACTTTCAGCCAGTTTACAAAGTTTCCAATTTGGATGGCTTTTTTTCTCAATGTTGAAGTCCTGCAAGAAATTTTGAAGTTAGGTGTTCAGATTATGTGACATGATGGGCCAACTTCCATCCAACCCAACTCCATCATGTTATCCAAGTGTAAAGGATAAGCTGCTGCAGGTTGCCACTTATATTCAGAAAAGGTGAACTTTCAAAGCATCTGACAAATCTGATGCAACCTGTTAAATCGCTGGAGAATTAGATGCAAGCTTGGAATGGTCTACAGAGGAGCAAAGGAAATCCACGGTGGGCCCCTAGGCATGGTGGACTTGGGGCTGCTTTTCAAGGAAAAAGGCAAATAGAGGGAGACATACAGCAAGAGGTATGTGCTGTATATACAGTGGCTGTAGGGTGGGCCCCAAAAATCAACTCTATTGATGGGCCTCAAGAATCAACTCCACTGGTGGGGCCCAAGAATCATCTCCACTGGTGGGCCCCAAGAATCAACTCCACTGGTGGGCCCCAAGAATAAACTCCACTGGTGGGCCCCAAGAATCATCTCCACTGGTGGGCCCCAAGAATCATCTCCACTGGTGGGGCACAAGAATCAACTCCACTGGTGGGGCCCAAGAATCAGCTCCACTGGTGGGGCCAAGAATCAGCTTCACTGGTGGGGCCAAGAATCATCTCCACTGGTGGGGCCCAATAATCATCTCCACTGGTGGGCCCAAGAATCAACTCCACTGG
>JAODAL010025442.1:0-2500 GCA_025379985.1 Phyllomedusa bahiana | reverse complement strand
CATGGAGTCCTGGGGTAATAGTGAGAAGGTTTAGTGTCAGCGCTAGGGTGACAAAAAACCACAATCCCTAGGATTGTACTTTACCATTCCTGAAGGAGAGCTGGAGAGCAGACAGTGCTCTGTTGAGGAGAGAGTTTGTGGCTCCACCTCCTCATCCTAGCAGTGCACTGGGACCCGTTGATCTAATAAAATCCTAAGTAGGATGCTGACAGAACAACATCGCCGGCAGTCAGTGAGTACAGGGCAACATTTCATGATGATGCCCCGCTGCTTCTTCTAGTTCAGAGAACCTCCAGCTGCCGTTCGGCTGCAAGAGGTTCCCCAGCTCCTCTGGGAGGGCAGGAAGTCTCCTGCATGATCTGGGAGATTTACATAGTTACATAGTTTGTGAGGCCGAGAAAAGACATGCGTCCATCAAGTTCAGCCTATTGTGCTCTAGTGTTGATCCAGAGGAAGGCAAGAAACCCCCATGAGGTAGAAGCAAATTATTCTCATTTTAGGGAAAAAATTCCTTCCCGACTCCAACCTGGCAATCAGAATAAATCCCTGGATCAGCGACCCCTCTCCAGAATCCTGGTCGCTATAACTTGTTATATTATTACATCTAGAAATGTATCCAGACCCTTCTCCAGAATCCCGGTCACTATAACTTGCTCTATTATTACATCTAGAAATGTATCCAGACCCTTCTCCAGAATCCCGGTCACATAACCTGTTATATTATTACATCTAGAAATGTATCCAGACCCTTCTCCAGAATCCTGGTCACTATAACTTGTTATATTATTACATATAGAAATGTATCCAGACCCTTCTCCAGAATTCCGGTCACTATAACTTGTTCTATTATTACATCTAGAAATGTATCCAGACCCTTCTCCAGAATCCTGGTCACTATAACTTGTTATATTATTACATCGAGAAATGTATCTTGACCCTTCTCCAGAATCCCGGTCACTATAACTTGTTATATTATTACATCTACACATCTCTCCAGACACTTCTCCAGAATCCCGGTCACTATAACTTGTTATATTATTACATCGAGAAATGTATCTTGACCCTTCTCCAGAATCCTGGTCACTATAACTTGTTATATTATTACATCGAGAAATGTATCCAGACCTTTCTCCAGAATCCTGGTCACTATAACTTGTTATAATATTACATCTAGAAATGTCTCCAGACCCTTCTCCAGAATCCCAGTCACTATAACTTGTTATATTATTACATCGAGAAATGTATCTTGACCCTTCTCCTGAATCCTGGTCATTATAACTTGTTATATTACATCTAGAAATGTATCCAGACCTTTCTCCAGAATCCTGGTCACTATTACTTGTTATATTATTACATCTAGAAATGTCTCCAGACCCTTCTCCAGAATCCTGGTCACTATAACCTGTTATATTATTACATATAGAAATTTATCCAGACCCTTCTCCAGAATCCTGGTCACTATATAACTTGTTATATTATTACATCTCGAAATGTATCCAGACCCTTCTTCAGAATCCTGGTCACTATAACTTGTTATATGATTACATCTAGAAATATTTATTATGTCCCCCCAAAGCCATCTTTTCTCTAAACTGAATAACTATAACCTTACTAATCTTTCTGGGTATTGTAGTCCACCCAGTACTTTTATTATTTTTGTTGCCGCCTTTGTACCTGTTCAAGCTCTACAATGTCTTTCCTGTGCACTGGTGCCCAAAACTGTACACAATACCCCCTGTGTGGTCTGACCAGTGACTTGTATAGTGGGAGAATAATGCTCTCATCATGTGCATCTATGCCCCTTTTAATACAACCCATGATCTTATTTGCCTTGGCAGCTGCTGTCTGACACTGGCTGCTACAATTAAGTTTACTGTCCACCAGAATTCCCAAGTCCTTCTCCAGTCACTTTTTCCCAGCGTTTTTCCATTGAACATGTAATCATATAATGGATTTTTCCTCCCCATGTGCAGAACCTTGTATTTATCTGTGTTAAACCTCATCTGCCACTTCTCTGCCCCAGCCTCCAACTTATCCAGATCTCTTTGTAATAACACATTATCCTCTATTGTGTTGATTACTTTACAGAGCTTTGTATCATCTGCAAAGATCGATATTCTACTGTGCAATCCATGTGTAAGGCCCAATATTGACCCCTGTAGTCCCCACTAGTAATAGGCATCCAGTCTGAGTATGTACCATTAATCATCACCCTTTGTTTTCTATCAGTGAGCCAGTTGCTTACCCACTTGTACACATTTTCCCCCAATCCAAGCATTCTCATTTCACTTACCAACCTTTTATGTAGCACTGAATCAAAATGCTTTCAAAAAATCTAGATAAATGACATCCAATTCCTCACCCCAATCCAGTCTAGCACTGACCTCCTCATAGAAGCTGATGAGATTAGTCTGACAGGACCGATCCTTCTATGAACCTTCATGGACGGCTTATTTCATTTATTTCCATGAGATACTCCAGGATAGAAATCTAAGAAAAA
>JAODAL010025441.1:0-58639 GCA_025379985.1 Phyllomedusa bahiana | reverse complement strand
TATAGCGCGTTTTTTTTGGGAAAATAACTTTTTTACCCGTAACATTTCGATAGGTTTTTTTTCACTTTGGGGGGCCATTTTTGTTCTTAGAGCCACCTTGACTTAAATTTAATAAGAATTTTGTAGTCACCGCAGGTGTATTGATAGGTGAAAAAATACTTTTTTTACCTTTAATTTCAGATGGTTTTTTTTTCCTTTGGGCGGCCAGTTTTTTCTAGAGCCCCTTGTTTTAAAATTGAATACAGAATTTTTGTGTCACCGGGTTTTTTGATGGGAAAAAATCTTTTTTTTTCCCGTTAATTTCGATAGGTTTTTTTTTTCATTTGGCGCGGGGCCAGTTTTTTATGACCCATTTTGCACTTAATTTGAATACGCATTTTGTAGCAGCATGTATTTGATGGGGAAAAAAACTCCACTTTTTTTATCGAACATTTCAGGTAGGTGTTTTTTTATTTTGGCGCGGGCCAGCTTTGTTCATGAGCCCCCTTGCACTTAAATTTTAAATTTAAGAATTTTTGTAGCACCGCAGCTGTTTTTGTAGGTGCAAAATACTTTTTTTTCCCGTATACTTTTCAGAAGGTTTTTTTCATTTTTGGCGAGGCCCAGTTTTTCTAGAGCCACCTTGCACTAAATTTAAATCAGAAATTTTTGTAGTCAGCAGGTGTTTTTGTTTGGTGCAAAACTCCACTTTTTTTACCCGTATTTTTTCTTTGGTGTTTTTTACTTTGGCGCAGGGCTTTTTCATAGAGCCCCTTGCACTTAAATTTAATACGCAATTTTGTATCACGCAGTGTATTTGAAGGTGCAAAACCCATTTTTTATCCGTATACATTTCAGATAGGTGTTTTTTTTTCACTTTGGCGCAGGCCGCTTTGTTCATAGAGCCACCTTGCACTTAAATTTTTAATAAGCAATTTTGTAGTCACCGAGGTGTATTTGATAGGTGCAAAAAATCCCCTTTTATTTTTTGTATACATTTCAGATAGGTGTTTTTTTTCACTTTGGCGCAGGCCAGCTTTGTTCATAGTGCCACCTTGCACTTAAATTTGATGAAAAAGTAATTTTGTAGGTCACCGCAGCTGTATTGATTGCGTTGCACAAAAACTCCACTTTTAGTATGGGTCTATACATTTTCAGATGGTCTTTTTTCTCTTTGGCACAGGCCAGCTTTGTTCATAGAGTCCACTCTTCTCTTAAATTGAATACAGTATTTTGTAGTCACTCAGTGTTTTGTTGGTGCAAAACTCACTTTTATTATCCATATACATTTCTGATAGGTGTTTTTTTTTCACTTTGGCGTAGGCCAGCTTTGTTCACACAGCCACCTTGCACTTAAATATAAATACATTAATTTTGTAGTCACCTCAGCTGTATTTGTGATAGGTGGCAAAAAATACCTTTTATTATCCGGTATACATTTAAGATTGTTGTTTTTTTCACTTTGGCGCAGGCCAGCTTTGTTACATAGAGCCACTTGCACTTAAATTTGAATACAGTATTTTGTAGTCACTCACTTGTAGTTTGATAGGTGCAAAAACTCCACTTTTATTATTCCGAATTACATTGAAGATAGGTGTTTTTTCTTCACTTTTGGCGCAAGGCCAGCTTTGTTCATAGAGCCATCTTGCACTTAAATTTTGGTACAGCTACTTTTGTAGTCCAGCTCATGTGTATTTGATAGGTGCAAAAACTCCACTTTATTATCAGTATACATTTCAGATAGGTGTTTTTTTCACTTGGCGAGGCAGCTTTGTTCATAAAAGCCACCTTGCACTTAAATTTGAATACAGTTATTTTGTAGTCACCCGCAAGCTGTATTGATGGTGCAAAAAATACCTGTTTATTATCGTATACCATTTCAGATAGGTCTTTTTTTTTCACTTTGGCGCAGGCCAGCTTGTTATAGAGCCACTTGTACTTAAATTTGTATACAGCAATTCTTGTAGTCACCGTGTTGTATTGTTAGGTGCAAAAACATACTTTTATTATCGTTATACATTTCACGTTAGGTGTTTTTTCACTTTGGCGCAGGCCAGCTTTGTTCATAGAGCCACCTTGCATTAAATTTGAATACAGTAATTTTGTAGTCACTCAGTGTATTGAATGGTGCAAAAAAAAAAAAAAAAACAAAAAAAAACTTTTTATTATCCGTATACATTTCAGATAGTGGATTTTTCACTTTGGCGCGCAGCTTTATCATGGAGCCAACTTGCATTAAATTTGAAATACAGTATTTGTTAGTCACTCACGTGTAGTTGATAGTTGCAAACTCATTTTATTATCGGTATACCATTTCAGATAGGTGTTTTTTTTTACTTTGGCGCAGGCCAGCTTTGTTCTTCATAGGAGCCACTTACACTTAAATTGAATACAGCAATTTTGTAGTCACCGCATTGTGTATTTGTTGGTGCAAAAATAATCTTTGATTTCTGTATACATTTCAGATAGGTGTTTTTTTCCACTTTGGCACAGGCAGCTTTGTTCATAGACCCACATGTACTTAAATTTGAAATTCAGCTATTTTGTAGTCACATCACATGTATTTGATAAGGTTTGCAAAACTCCACTTTTATTATCAGTATACATTTCAGATAGGTGTTTTTTCACTTTGCGCTGGCCAGCTTTGTTCAAGATGCTCTTGCACTGTAAAATTGAATACCAGTAATTGTGTAGTCTCGGCAGCTCTATTGATTGGTGGCAAAAAAATAATCTTTGAATATCTGTAAAATATTCAGATAGGTGTTTTTTCTTTGGCGCTGGCTAGCTTTGTTCATGATCCACATTGCACTTAATTGAATACGCAATTTTGTAGTCACCACAGATGTATTTCGATAGCAAAACTCCACTTTTTATTATCCGTATACATTTTGGATGATGTTTTTTTCACTTTGGCGCAGGCAGCTTTGTTCATAGAGCCACCTTGCTCCTTAAATTTGAATAACAGCAATTTTGTAGTCACCGAGTGTATTTGATAGGTGCAAAAAAAATACCTCTTTATTATCCATATAACATTTCGGATAGGTGTTTTTTTCACTATGGCGCAGGCTGATTTGTTCATAGGGCACTTGCACTTAAATTTGAATACAATAATTTTGTAGTCACGCAGCTGTATTGATAGGTGCAAAAAAATACCTTTTATTATCTGTATACATTACTGAAAGGTGTTTTTTTCACCTTTGGGCGCAGGAGTTTTGTTCATAGAGCCACTTGCACTTAAATGTGAATACAGTAATTTAGTAGTCACCGCTGCTGTATTGTTAGGTGCAAAATAAAATATCCTTTTTTTATCTGTATACATTTCGAAAGGTGTTTTTTCACTTTGGCGCTGGCCAGTTTTGTTCTTAGAGCCACCTTGCACTTAAATTTGAATTATAATAATTTCGTATAGTCACCGCAAGCTGTATTTGATAGGGTGCAAAAAATACCGTTTATTATCTGTATTCATTTCAGATGGTGTTTTTTTCACTTTGCGAGGTCCAGCTTTGTTCATAGAGCACCTTGCACTTAAATTGAATACAGTAATTTTGTGTCACCCGCAGCTGTATTGGATAGGTGCAAAAAATACCTGTTATTTTCCGTATAGATTTCAGAACGGTGTTTTTTTTCACTTTGGCGCAGTCGGCCAGCTTTGTTCTTAGAGGCTCATTGCACTTAAATTTGATACAGCAATTTGTAGTCACCGCAGGTGTATTTGATAAGTGCAAAATCCACTTTTGTTATCCGTATAGATTTCAGATAGGTGTTTTTTTCCACTTTGGCGAGGCCGCTTTGTTCACTAGAGCCACCTTGCACTTAAATTTGTATTCTAGCAATTTGGTGTCACCTTGCTGTATTGATAGGTGCAAAAAATACTTTTATTATCTGTATACATTTCAGAAGAGGTGTTTTTTTCACTTTGGCGCAGGCAGTTTTGTCATAGAGCCACACTTGCACTTAAATTTGACTATTCGCATTTTGTAGTCACCGCAGCTGTATTGATAGGTGCAAAAAAAAAAAAATACCTTTTATTATCCGTATTCATTTCTGATAGGTATGAGTGTTTTTTCACTTTTGGGCAGGCCAGCTATGTTTTAGAGCACATTTGACTTAAATTTGTATACAGCAATTTTGTAGCACCGCAGGTGTATTTGGTTAGGTGCAAACATTGCTTTTTTATCCGTATACTTTTTCAGATAGGTTGTTTTATTTTTCACTTTGGCGCAGGGACCAGCTTTTTTATTTTTTTTGTTTTTCCATTAGAGCCACCATGCCACTTAAATTTGAAATACCAGTTCATTTGTAGTTCACCGCAGCTGTATGATAGGTGCAAAAAAAAATTTATTATCGTATACATTTCAGATAGGTGTTTTTTCAATTTTGGCGCCACAGCCAGCGCTTTATCCATGGAGCCACCTTACACTTAAATTTGAATACAGGTATTTTGTAGTCACTCACGTGTATTTGATAGTTGCAAAACTCCACTTTTATTATCCGTATACATTTCAGATAGGTGTTTTTTTCACTTTTGGCGCAGGCCAGCTTTTGTTCATTAAAAGTCACCTTGCACTTAAATTTGAATACAGTAATTTGTAGTCACCGCAGCTGTATTGATAGGTTCAAAAAAATACCTTTTTTTATCCGTATACATTTCAAATAGGTGTTTTTTTTCACATTGGCGCAGGCCAGCTTTGTTCATAGAGCCACTTGTACTTAAATTTGTATACAGCAATTTTGTAGTCACAGCAGTGTGAATTGATAGTGCAAAACTCCACTTTTTGTTATCCGTTTACATATTCAGATAGGTGTTTTTTTTCACTTGGGCGCAGGCCAGCTTTGTTCAATAGAGCCACTTGCATTAAATTGAATACAGCAATTTGGTGGTCAAACGGAGCAGTATTGATAGGTGCAAAAAAATACCTTTTATTATTGAAAAACATTTCGGGGAAAGGGTTTTTTTCATTTTGGGGGTTTCCGGGGGGGGGGCCGGGGGTTTTGGGGTTTTCATAAGCCCCCTTCATTTAAAATTTTTGGAATACACCCCAATTTTTTGTAGTCACCGCGGTTTGTATTAATGGGTTTTGGAAAAAAAATACCTTTTATTATCTGAATAATGTTTTAAATAGCGTATGTGCACGTGGATGCGGCCCTAGTTTTTCAATACCAATGACAAATAGCTGGCCTGCCAAAGTGAAAAAACCCCTATCGATGAAATGTATACGGATAATAAAAAGTAATGTTTTTGGCACCTACACAAAAACACCTGCGGTTGACTACAGAAACAATTGCTGTAGATACAAATATTAGTAATAAAAACCAAGTGAGTGGCTCAATGAACAAAACTGGTGCCTGCGCCAAAGTGAAAAAAAACACATTATCTGAAATGCTATACGGGATAATAAAGGTATTTTTATTGGCATCACCTACATCAACCTGGTGGGTGACGTACAAAATTGCTGGATTCAAACACATTAACGGAGCAAGATGGCTATATTAACAAAGTCTGGAAATGGGCAAAATATCAAAAAAGAACACCTATCGAAATGTATACTGATAATAAAAGTGAGAGTTTTGCACCTAACAAACAAATAGACCTGCCAGATACTAGAAAAGATCTGATCATATCCTAATATAAAGGCAATGCCACTGTCAAACAAAGTTTTATTTGATCTGTCGCACTATCCAGTAAACACTCTATAGTAGCTTGTGTCTGTGTCCCTCCCACCGCCCTCCCGCGCTCGCCCCACTCCCACGCCTACCCTCTGTGACTTTACACGAGTGACAGTACAGGGCTTCCTTAAAATTCTCTGCTAACCACCTAAAATAGCCTGTCAAATCTCTGATCTAACCTAAGTTCAAAGGATCAAAGCTAAAAGTAGAGCCAGTCTCTGTAAAAAATAGAATAATATTGCTGAGCTGTTTGGACAGTAGGCAGAGCGCACAAGTACGTCCTACTGCTATGAGACACTGACACAGCACTGATCATCGAACAGAAGGGCTGTTCAAAGTAAAACGAGGTACAACATGTGTGATTTTTCCAGCCAATTCGCAACCATTACACATCCGTCAGTCATGACGTCGCACACAAACATCTCACACCTGCTCACAGACTCTGTACAGGCTGCATTAGCTGGCTGCCAAACATACAAGGTAGCGAAAGGCGAAAATGGCACGATATTTATATATTAATGCAAGAATTTAACCTTAATATTATACAGTCTGTGTATATCGGACAAATCCGATCCACGTAAATAACCGCAGAGCCACGATTTCTACGTTTGTGATACATAATCGCCAACACTATCCGTATAACATTTCAGGATAGGTTTTTTTTTTTCACTTTGCGCAGGCCAGCTTTGTTCATAGAGCCACTCCTTTGCACTTAAAATTTGAATACAGAAATGTTGTAGTCACCAGACCGCGTGTAATTTGATAGGTGCCAAAACACACCATTATATCCGTATACATTTCAGATAGGTGTTTTTTTCCTTTAGGGCTGCAGCGGCCAGCTTTGTTCATAGTAAGCCACCCTTGCACTTAAATTTGAATACAGTAATTTTTGTAGTCAACCGCAGCTGTATGATAGGTGCAAAAAATACCTTTTATTTATCTGTATTACATTTCAGAAAGTGTTTTTTCAATATGGCGGCAGGCCAGCTTTGTTCAAAGAGCGACCTTGCACTTAAATTTGAATACAGCAATTATTAGTCACCGCAGGTGTATTTGATAGGTGAGCACAAACTCCACTTTTTTATCCGTAAACATTCAGATAGGTGTTTTTTTTCACTTTGGCGCAGGCCAGCTTTGTTCATGAGAGTCGCACCTTGCACTTAAATTTGAATACTGCAATTTTGTAGTCACCGCAGGTGTATTTGAGAAATTGCAAAACGCTGCCACTTTTATTATCCGTATACATTCAGATAGGTGGATTTTTTTTCACTTTTGCGCGTGCCAGCTTTGTTTCATCAGACGCCACCATATGCACTCAAATGTTGAATCACAGCAATTTTGTCAAGCATTTTCCACCCAGCATGTATTGATGAGGTGCAAGGAATACCTTTTATAATCTGACACATACTGTTTCAGTATAGGTGTTTTTTTTTTTCACTTTTGGCGTTAGGCCCAGCTTTGTTCAAAGCCACCTTAGCACGTTAAATTTAAATAACAGTAATTTTGTAGTCACCGGTCAGCTGTATAATATAAGGATGCAAAAATTACCTTTTATTATCTGTATACATTTCAGTAAGGTGTTTT
Source organism: Phyllomedusa bahiana (assembly GCA_025379985.1). Taxonomy (NCBI): domain Eukaryota; kingdom Metazoa; phylum Chordata; class Amphibia; order Anura; family Hylidae; genus Phyllomedusa; species Phyllomedusa bahiana. Next base: position 51,409 of record JAODAL010025441.1, on the reverse strand, counting down.
TTTCACTTTGGCGCAGGCCAGTTTTGTTCATAGAGCTACCTTGCACTTAAATTTAAATATAGTAATTTTGTAGTCACCGCAGATGTATTGATAGGTGCAAAAAAATACCTTTTATTATCTGTATACATTTCAGAAAGGTGTTTTTTTCACTTTGGCGCATTCCAGTTTTGTTCATTGAGCCACCTTGCACTTAAATTTGAATACAGCAATGTGGTAGCCACCGCAGGTGTATTTGTGATAGGTGCACAAACTCCACTTTTATTATCCGTCAAACATTTCATAAAGTAGGTGTTTTTAATTCAACTTTGAACCAGGCCATCCTTTGTTCATGCAGAGCACCTTGAGCACGAGAGAGAAATTTGAAAAAAGTAATTATTGTAGTCACCGCAACTGTAAAATGATAGTTGCACAAACAACTCCACTTTTAGTATGGGTATACATTTCAGATAGGTCTTTTTTTCACTTTTGGCACAGGAGCCAGCATTTGTTTCATTTAGAGCACCTTAGCACTTTAAAATGAATACGCTATTATTTAGTCACTCATGTGTATTTGATAGGTTGCAAAACTACCCGACTTTTCTATTAAATGGTCCATATACCTTACATCGCGAGATAGGTGTTTAATTTTTTCACGTTTGGGCCGCAGGCCAAGGACTTATTGTTCACCCAACCGCCAGCCATTTCACTTAAATATAAAACAGTAATTTTGTAAGTCACCTCAGCGAGCTGTATTGAAAGGAGCAATTAAAATACATTATAAATATACGGTATACATTTAAGATAGGTGTTTAGTATTTTCAATGTTGGCGCAGGCCAGCATATTAGGTTCATCAGAGCCAACCGTTGCACTTAAAATTGGCAAACAGTATTTTGGTAGACACAACACCTTGTGAGGCGAGAGTGATAGTATGCTCAACAACTCCGCCTTTTATTATCGTATGACATTACCAGGGATAGTGGAGTTTTTTTTTTTCACTTTGGCGCGGGCCAGTCTTGTTCATAGAGCCACCTTGCAACTTAAAATTTGAATCGCATTTTGTATTCCAACCGCTAATTGTGTGATATTGATAGAGCAAGGAATACCTTTTATTATCTGTATACTTTTCAGATAGGTTTTTTTAAATTCTTTTTTACACTTTAGGCGTAGGTCCCAGCTTTGTTTCCAGTCAGAGCCCACAAGCCCAATAATATTTCAGATCCAGTATTTGTAGCCACCGCAGTGTATTGATATAGGGATGAAATATTACCTTATTTACGTTATTCTGTAAACATTTCAGTAAGGTGTTTTTGTCAACTTTTGGCGCAAAGTGCCAGTTTTGTATCATAGGCCTACCTTGCCAGCTTAAATTAAATATAGTAATTTTGTAGTCGAACCGATAGCTAGACTTGGATAGGTCAAAAAAATACCTTTTTATTATCTGTATAGCATATCAGAAAGGTGTATTTTTTTTTCCACTTTGGCGGGCATTCCCAGTTTTAGATTCAGTTGAGCCACCTCGTGCACTTTAAATATGAATACAGCAATTTTGTAGTCACAGCAGGTGTATGAGTATAGGTGCAAACTCACCCTTCTTATTTACCGTATACATTTTCAGATAGGTGTTTTTTTCACTTTGGGCGCAGGCCCATCCTTGTTCTTAGAGCCACACCTTGCACTTAAATTTGAATTACAGCAATTTTGTACCCACAACCTGCAGGTGTATTTGATCAGGTGCAAAACTCCACTTTTATTTATCCAGTGATACATTCAGATTAGGTGTTATTCACTCTGAGCAGGCCAGCTTTGTTTCATAGAGCCACCTTGCACTAAATTGAAAGAAAGTAATTTTGTAGTCAACCCTCAGCTGTATTGATGAGTGCACAACCTCCACTTTTAGTATGGGTAATACATTCAGATAGGTCTTATTTTTTCACTTCGGCACAGGCCAGATTGAGTCATAGAGCACTTTGCACTTAAAATCTGAATACCAGCTATTTTGTAGTCACTCATGTGTCTTTGAAGGTGGCAAAACTCCACTTTTTAATATCCATATACATTTCAGATAGGTGTTTATTTTCACTTTGGCGCAGGCCCACTTTGTTCACCACCAGCCACCTTGCACTTAAATATATAAATACAGTAATATTGAAGTCACCTCAGCTGTATTGTAGGTGGCAAAAAATCACCTTTTCATTACCTATACATTTAAGATAGGTGTTTTTTTTTCACTTTGGCGGGGCAGGCCAGCTTGGTTTCATAGAGCCCTACCTATCACTTAAAATTTGAATAACAGGTATTTTGTAGTCATCTCACTTGTATTTGATAGGTGGGCAAAACTCCACTTTTATTCTATCCGTATACATTGTCAGATAGGTGTTTTTATATTCACTTTGTCGGCAGGCCAGCTTTGTTCATCCAGGAGCCACCTTGCACTTAAATTTTTTGAATACAGCTAGTTATTGTAGGTACACTCATGTGTATTTGATAGGTGCAAAACTCACTTTTATTATCCGTATACATTTGCAGATAGGTGATTTTTGTTTAGCACTTTCTGGCGTCAGGCCTACTTTGGTTCATCAAAGCCTACTTGCACTTAAATTTGAATACAGTAAATTTTGTAGTCACACGCAGCTGTATTGATAGGTCAAAAAATACCTTTTATTATCCGTATACATTTCAGATCAGGTGTTTTTTTCACTTGGCGCAGGCCATGGCCGCTTGTTCATAGAGCCACATTGTACTTAGAATTTGTATACAGCCAATTTTGTAGTCAGCCGCAGGTGTATTTGATAGAGTGCTAAAACATTACAGTTTATAATCGGGGGGGTTTATTTGGGGGTTTTTTTTTTTTTTTTTTTTTGTTATCGTATACATTTCAATAGAGAGTGTTTTTTTTTTCACTTTGGCTCAGGCCAGCTTTGTTCATAGAGCCACCTTGCACTTAAATTTGAATACAGTAATTTTGTAGTCACCGCAGCTGTTTTGATTGTTGCAATAAATATATTTTATTATCCGTATACATTTCAGATAGGTGTTTTTTTCAATTTGGCGCACGCCAGCTTTATCCATGGAGCCACCTTACACGTAAATTTAATACAGTATTTTGTAGTCACTCACGTGTAATATGATAGTTGCAAAACTCCACTTTTTTTATCCGATACATTTTTATCAGAATAGGTGTTTTTTTTTTCACTTTGGCGCAGGTGCCAGCTTTTGGTTCATACATGCCACCTTGCACTTAAATTTGAATACAGTAATTTTGTAGCACACCTCCATCTGGTATTGAGTAGGTGCAGAAAAATACCTTTTATTATATCCAGTATACAGTTTCAGATAGGTGGTTTTTTTCACTTTTGGCGCAGGCACAGCTTTGTTCATAGAGCCACCTGTACTTAAATTTGTATACAGCATGTTTGTAGTCACCCGCAGGTGATTTTGATAAGTGCAAAACCCACTTTGTTATCCGTATACATTTCAGAATAAGGGTGTTTTTTTTCACTTTGGCGCAGGCCAAGCTTTTATGTTTCATAGAGCCACCTTGCACTTAAATTTGAATACATCAATTTGTGGACACCCGGAGCTGTATTGATTAGGTGCAAAAAATACCTTTTTATTGTCTGTAATACATTCAGAAAGGTGTTTTTTTTCACTTTGGCGCAGGCCATTTTTTGTTACAAAGAGAGCCTACCTTGCACTTAAATTTGAATACACAATTTTGTAGACACCGCCAGGTGTATTAATAGGTGCAAAAAATACCTTTTATTATCTGAATAGTTTAAATAGCTGTATTGCACGTGAGTGTCGGCCCTAGTTTTTTCAAAAGCCTAATGAACAACAAGCTGCCTGCGCCAAAGTGAAAAAAAAACACTCTATTTCCAACTGAAATTTATACGAGATAATAAAATATAAATTATTCTGTTGCACCTATCAAATACACGCTGCGGTGACTACAAACATTGCTGATAATACAAATTTTAGTAGCAAGGTTGGCTCTATGAACAAAACTGGCCTGCGCCAAAGTGAAAAAAACACATATTACTGAATATCTGTATAACGGTATAATAAAAGGTATTTTTTGGGCACCTATCACCTGTGGTTGACTACAAAATTGACTGGATTCAAATTTAAATGAATTCTGCAAGATGGCACAATATTTACAAAGATGGAATGTGGCAAGAATATTTCAAAAAGACACCTATCTGAAATGTATGACTGAAAATAAAAGTGGAGTTTTTGCACCTAACAAATAGACCTGCATACTAGAAAAGATCTGTATCCTAATATAAGGCAATGCAATGTCTATTAACAGTTTTGTCTGTACATGCATAGTCCATTATCCATCTAAATAGCTTGTCTGTTTGTCCCTTCCCACACCCCTCCGCCACTCCCCCCTCTCGACCCGCCCCTCTCCACGTACTTTACAGCAGTAGAGGCTCCTTTAAATTTCTCTGCCTAACCACTCTAACCATCTGCACATCTCTGATCTAACTAAGTACTAAAGGAACACTAGCTAAAAGTAGAGCTGTCTCTGTATGAAAAAATAGAATAATTTCGCTGAGGACTGTGGAACAGAGGCAGAGCGCCACGCGTCCTACTGCTATGAGTACACTTACACGACACTAGATCATGACAGAAGGCTGTTTCTATGTAAAACTAGGTAAGTGATTTTTCCAGCCAATCGCAACCTACACTATCCTCAGTCATTGACAGTCGCACACACATTTTTCTACACTCCTGCTGCTGGTTCTGTAAGCTGATTTTGCTGGCGCCAACAATGACAGGAAGCCAACGAAAATGGCACGATATTAAATAGTTATGCACCGAATTTTAACCTAAAATTATCGCTTTGATCGACAAAATCCATCACGTGAAAATACCGCGCGATTTCAACTTGTCGATAATAAATGCTCAACACAATCCGTATACAATTCAGATAAGGTTTTTTTTTTCCACTTTGGCGCAAGGCCAGACTATTGTATCATAGAGGCCACCTTGCACTTAAAACTCACATAGAGAATACAGCAATTTTTTATTTCGGTTAACAAGTCTCCCACCCCATGCAGGTGTATTTGATAGGTGCTAAACTCCACTTTTATGCACCCTATACATTTCAGATAGGTGTTTTTTTTCCCTTGGGCGCAGGCCAGCTTTGTTCATAGAGCCACCTTGCACTTAAATATGGAATACAGTAATCTTTGTAGTTCATCCGCAAGCTGTATTAGATAAGGTGCATAAAATACCTTTTATTATCTGTATACATTTCAGAAAGGGGTGTTTTTTTTCATTTGGCGCAAGGCCACTTTGTTCATCACCAGAGCGACCTTGCACTATAAATTCTGAATACAGCAATTTTGTATCACCGCAGGTGAATTTGATAGGAGTGCAAAACTCCACTTTTTTATATCCAGTATACATTTTCAGATAGGTGTTTTTTTCACATTTGGCGCAGGCCAGCTTTGTTCATTCAGAGCCAACCTTGTGCACTTAAATTTGAATACAGTAATCTTTGTAGTCCCAACCGTCAGCTGTATTGATAGGTGCACAAAAATACCTTTTACTTATCTGTATACATTTCAGAAAGGTGTTTTTTTTCACTTTGGCGCAGGTCCAGTTTTTGTTCATAGACCAAACATTGCACTTCAATCTTGAATAGCAGCCAATTTTTTTGTAGTCACCCGCAGGTGTATTTGATAAGTGCGAAAACTCCACTTTTATTATCCTTAAGCATACAATAGGTGTTTTCTTTACTCACTGTTGGAGCCAGGCGCGCTTTGTTCATCCAGAGCACCTTGCACTTAAATATGAATACAGCAATTTTGTGTAGACACCGCAAGGTGTATTTGATAAGTGCAAAACTCCACTTTATATCCGTATACATTTTCAGATAGGTGTTTTTTTTTTCACTTTGGCGGGCGGGCCAGCTTTGTTCATAGAGCCACCTTATCACTTAAATTTAATAATGCAATTTTGTAGTCACTCCGCAGGTGGTGATTTGATAGTTGGCAGAAATACCTTTTATTATCTGTATACTTTTCAGATAGTGTTTTTTTCACTTTGGCGTAGGCCAGCTTTGTTCATAAATAGAGCCACCTTGCACTTAGGAAGATTTGAATCTTCAGTAATACTTTGTAGTCACAACCGCAGCTGTATTGATAGGTGCAAAAAAATACATTTTATTATCTGTATACAATTCAGTAGGTGTTTTTTTTCACTTTGGCGCAGGCCAGTTTTTGTCAAGTCAGAGCCACCTGCACTTAAATTTAAATATAGTAATTATGTAGTCACCCGATGCAGCGTATTGATATGTGCGCAAAAAAAAACACCTTTATATTATCTTAATACATTTCAGAAAGGTGTTTTTTTCACTTGGCAGGCCAATCAAGTTTTTGTCATTGAGCCACCTTGCACTATAAATTTGAAAACAGCAAATTTTGTAGTCACTGCGGTGTACTTTTATAAGTGCAAAATTCCCCTTTTTAACACTATCCGTAATACATTCAGATAGGGTGTTTTTTTTCACTTTGGCGCCAGCCAGCTTTGTTCTTTAAGAGCCACCTGCACTTAAATTTGAATACAGCATTTTGTAGCCACCAGCAGGTGTATTTGAAAGGCGCAAAACCAACTCCACTTTTATTATCCGTATGACATTTCAGATAGGTGATTTATTCACTTGACGCAGGCAAGCTTGTTCATAGAGCCGACCTTGCACTTAAGAAATTTGAAAAAAAGTAATTTGTAGTCAACCGCAGCTTTACTTGATAGCGGTGCACAACTCACTTTAGTATGGGTGATACATTCAGACTAGGTCTTTTTTTCACTTGGCACAGGACCAAGCTTTGTTCCTAAGAGCCACACCTTGCACTTAAAATTGAATACAGCTCATTTTGTAGTCACCTCACTGTGTATTTGATAGGTGCAAAACTACTCCACTTTTATTATCATATACATTTCAGATAGGTGTTTTTTTTCCATCTTGGCCGCAGGCCAGCTTTGTTTCGCACACATCACCTTGCACTTAAAATATAAATACATTAATTTTGTAGTCACCTCAGCTGTATTGGATAGGTTGCAAAAAAATACCTTTTAATTATCCGTATACATTTAAGATAGGTGTTATTTTCCACTTTGGCGCAGGCCAGCTTTGTTCATTAAGACAGCCACCTTGCACTTAAATTTGAAATACAGGTATTTTGTAGTCACTCACCTTTTATTTGATAGGATGCAAAACTCCCCACTTTATTATCCGGTAAACATTTCAGATAGGTGTTTTTTTCACTTTGGCTCAGGCCAGCTTTGTTTCATAGAGCCATCTAGCGCACCTTAAATTTTGGATACAGCTATTTGTAGTCACTCATTGTGTATTTGATAGTGCAAAACTGTCCACTTAATTATCCGTATCACATTTCAGATAGGTGTTTTTTTCACTATTGGCGCAGGCCCGCTTTGTTCATACTGCCACCTTGCCACTTAATTTTAATACTGTAATTTTAGTAGAGTCACCGTCAGCTGTAAGTGATAGGTGCAAAAAATACCTTTTAATTATCCGTAAACATATCAGATAGCGTGTTTTTTTCACTATGGCGCAGGCCAGCTTTTGTTCATAACGCAGCCCACCTGTAACATAAATTTGAATACAGCACATTTTGTAGTCACGCAGGGGTATTATGATAGGTGGAAACATTACTTTTATTATCCGTATACATTTCAGATAGGTGTTTTTTTTTTCACTTATGGCGCAGGCCAGCTTTGTTCATCACCAGAGCGCACCTTGCCTTAAAATTGAATACATGAATTTTGTCTAGTCACCGCAGCTTTAATTGAAAGGTGCAAAAAAAAACCTTTATTAATCCGTATAACATTTCAATAGGTGTTTTTTTTTTTTTCAACATTTGCGCACGCCATCTTTATTCGCATGGAGCCACCATACACTTAAATTTTGAATACAGGTATTTTGTAGTCACTCACGTGTATTGAAAGTCTGCAAAACTCCACTTTATTTATCCGTATACATTTCAGATAGGTGTTTTTTTTCACTTTGCGGCGGCAGGCAGCTTATTGTTCATCGATAAAGCCACCTTGCACTTAAATTTGAATACAGTAATTTTGTAGTCGACAGGCAGCTGTATTGATAGGGTGTAAAAAATACCTTTCTTATTATCCGTATACATTCAGATAGGTTGTTTTTTTTTCACTTTGGCGCGAGGCCAGCTTATGTTTCATTAAAGAGTGGGGGAGCCACCTTGTACTTAAATTTGTATACAGCAATTTTGTAGTCACCGCAGTGATATTATGATAGTGCAAAAACTCGAACTTTTAAATCAGTTCCCGTAACACACATTTCCAGATAGGTGCTTTTTTCTCTTTTTCACTTTGGCGGCAGGCCAGCTTTGTTCATTAAGAGCCACCTTCACTTCAAATTTGAATACAGAAGTTTGTAGTCCACCGGCGAGGTGATTTGATTAGTGCAAACTCCCACTTTTATTGTCCGCAAAACATTTCAGATAGGTTTTTTTTTTTTCACTTTGGCGCAGGCCATCTTTGTTTATAGAGCCGCCTGCACTTAAATTTGGAATACACAATTTTGTATCCACCTATCAGGTGTATTATAGGTGCAAAAAATACCTTTTTATTATTTTGAATAGTTTTTTAAATATCTGTATTGCACGTGGTGCGGCCCTAGTTTTTTCAAATAGCCACATTGTACGATAATTCTTTTTAGAAAAATTTTCTAGCAACTGTTTCGTTTGTCATTGCTGCAAAAAACACAATTTCTATCCTTTGTAACTTCTGAATAGTTTTATTGGGCTCGTTGAATCTCAGTTTGGCACAGATAGCGCACTTGTATGATATTTTGTTGAAAACTATCAATTCTAGTCCTCTGGGTATTTGTAAATCCCTGGGACTGAAGGAGGAACACTGTTGATTTTGTCTTACGGTTCTTCCACCAGACCGCATTTCACAGGTATTCGCAAAAAAACATTTCAGTTTCTAATCCTAGTTGGATGTAGGAAATTAGAGGGATTTAAAGAATAGCTGTGTTTTTGCCGTCTTTTAATAAGAGATTTCCAAAAAACTTTCCATACCTTCTAAAATTTTTTTATCTTTCTGAACATGGAGCGAAATGCAGGTGGTAAGCGAGTAAAGAGGGGGGTAGGACATGGAGGTAGAGGTAGGAGAGAAGGTGCTCCCTCCAGTGCTGGCGACAACACGCAAGCCAGTGGATCGTTGGTTGCAGGACCGTCAGGAGTGTCATCGCTGGGTCAGGGCCCCGGTCAAATTCAGTAACGAACAGCGTCGCCAATCTGTTCTTCATGGTTAATGCAACCCGCATCCAGCAGTCTTACCTCCTCGTTTCCCCCCAGTCACGGCCACAAATGTCACATCCGCATCATCAGCATCCGTTAAAAACATTTAGCGAAGGCAGCCTAATTTTCAACCCGTTGTAACCACCACTGTGGATAATCCATTTTTTTGAAGGGCCTCTTTGATGACAAAATGCGGTTGGGGTCAGAAGGCATGTTAAAAGATCAAGAGGCCAAAGAGGATGATTTACTGATGCCATCAGAGGAGGAAAAGGAAGCCGGTCAATCGGCAAAAATCCCGGGCGGTCGGCAACGCCTCGCAGTGCCTCTTGCTTGTAGCCCGCAGCTCCTGGATGCAGAATGTCAGGACGACCAAGTCACCTGTGTTGATGATGATGATGACGACATTGCGGATCCAACGTGGTCTTTTCAGCGAAATTGCTTGCGAGCGCTTCCTTCACTGGACGAGGAGGAAGACGATGGGGTAGCGGGCAGGTACGGGTCCCGCCTCAAAAAGGGGAGGGCGGTCGCCCGAAGTCCGCTGAGATGATTCCGCCACCAAGGTCAGCGGGAAAACCCCGCTGCTCACTTATCGCCGTCAAAAAGGTCCAGGACCTCTCAAGCCTGGGCCTTTTTGAGCAAGCCTCTGATTCACCCAGCGATATCATATGCCGCCCTTTTCCGTAAACGCATCAGTTGAGGCAAGAATCTTAGGTTTTTAAAAACCCCCACCAACATGTCTAGTTACATGCAAGCGAATGCATGAGTTGAAATGGAGGCAACAACTTGGCCAAAAAAGGCCACACCCGATTTCCGGGCTTCCAACCACTGTCACACCCTCTGTCTCCGCCTCCTCCTCCTCCCCCACCACCAAGCGTTCCTCAGCTGCCATGTCTTCTCAGAGTCATGATCAGAAATCAGCCTCCGCTTCAGCCTCCACCGTCGCCCAGTACCACCGACCACCAGAGACCCATCCTACCCTTCTCCTTCTGGCCAGTTTGACGAACTGCAACCCCCGTACAGCGGCCAAGTCTAGCAGCCAGCCTTCTGTCTTCCCGGGTTTTGGGAGCAAAAATAAACACTTTAACCCAAAACCATCCAAAGCCAAAAGCCTGAATGTCGGCATTGCCAGGCTTTTGGCCTTGGAAATGTTGCCTTTCCATCTGGTGGACACAGATGGGTTCCGCCACATCATGGTCCTTGCCTGCCCCAGATACCAGATGCTGAGCAGGCATTTCTTTGCCAGAAAAGCCGTCCCTGCCCTGGCCAGCCACCTGTCTTCTAAAATTTCAAGCGCGTTGTCTGCATCTGTGTCCGGAAAAGTCCATCTCACCACCGACACATGGACTAGTAAGCACGGCCAAAGCCGCTATATCTCTGTGGCAGCTCACTGGGTGAGCTGGGTGAATGTCTCTGGTGGTGACGGTGGCTCTCAGTCTCGTCCCCTTTCAAAGAAAATGCTAGGCGGCACTACTCCACTTATTCAGCTGTTACCTTTAAAGACAGAGGATTATGAGTCACTCCTGCCAAACGCTCTGGAGATATGGTGCTCCGCTCCATTCACAGAAAGTAAGTCCATTCGTATAAATCGCAAATATAGAAACAGCGGAGCGGCACTCACCGATCTTCTCCTTTTTCAACACTTTATTGAGCATAAAATAGCAGCATATAACAGGGAAACAGATACCTCACCCGACGATCGTTTCGCGTGTTCACTCTCACGCTTTCTCAAGGCATGATGGGAGAGGAGCGTTCCTCCGCAATATACCTCCCCCTTCGTACCTCTCAGCTGATACAATTAAAAACAACACACATTTAAAAAGAAAAACATTGATTACAAAAAGACAGATAGATCGTTCCTTTCATTTAATCCCATAGGACCTAATGTCTCAGTCTTAAGGATCCACCTAGACTCATTTTGTAATAGTCTAGTATGCCTATCCTTATTAACCCCTGCCGTACTGATCCTTTCAATACCAGCGAATCTTATATTAGCTGTATTTCCTCCATGCACCTCGCGCATATGATCAATAAAGCGAGGCACACCTTTCCCCGATTTTACTGAATATATATGTTCTTTGATTCTCTTATATAGTGGTCTGATGGTTTTACCTATATAATAATGCTCACAACCGCACCAGATAACATAAACTACGTAATTAGTTTTACAAGTTATTAATTCTTTCACCCTATGTTTAACTGGTCCTATACATACATTTTCACCTATGTTCATTTTGGAGCAAATATTACAATTTCCACATTTATAATTTCCTATTGGGGCTAGATCTCTTAACCAATCCTTATTTTTCTTTTTTTCTTTTAATTTACTGCTTACTAGTTTATCTTTCAGATTTTGGCATCTTTTAAACGAGACAATCGGGGGTTGTAAGATCTTATCCTTCAGGTCCTTATCAGTCATAAGTCTATGCCAATGTTTTCTTACTGTACGTTTCACATATTCTGACATGTTACTATATTCAAAGGAAAATATGAACCTATTTATTTCACTTTTTTTACGTTTTTTATACAACAATTGTCTTCTCTCTTGTTTCATAGCTTTAGTAAAGGCTCTAGATATGTTTTTTTCTTCATATCCTCGATCCCTAAGTCTTTCCATTAAATCAACTGATTGCTGCGGGAAAGTTTCCTATTCACTGTTATTCCGTCTTAATCTTAAAAATTGTCCATATGGAAGTGACTTTTTAAACATGTCCTGGATGGAAACTATTATTTTTAATAATGCATTGTAGCATTTGGTTTCCTATATCCCCTAGTTATTATCCCATTATCCTTTAACTGTACTTCTACATCCACAAATATTACATTATCACCCCCAAATGTCGCTGTAAATTCCATATTTAGATTGTTCCTATTTATATACCTTACAAATTCCTCAAATTGATCTTGCGATCCTGACACAGACGATCTTAAACCGTCGTCAATAAATTTTTGACCAGTATTGTATGTAAGGAAAATATGGATTCCTCACATTATATTGAACTCCTCCTCCCATAGTGCCAAAAAAATGTTAGCGAAAAATCGGGGCGACTGGCTCCCCATCGCCGTCCCTTTTATGTTTTTAATACCATTGGTTTCAAAACAGAAAGCATTGTGTGTTAATATGAATTCCAATAATTCACAAAGATTCTTATATAACTTTCACTGTCTATTTATTTTTTCAAGAATAAATCTCACTGCTTCTATCCCTCTTTATGTCGAATTCGAGTGTTACAGGCTGACAACATCTAGGGTTCCCCAGACTGTATCCTGGTTGTATGTTTAACTCATTTAAATTCCGATGAAGAGTTTTTGTATCCAAGAGAAATGATGGTACGTTTGCTAGTAACGGTCTCAGCATCCAATCCAGGTACTGAGATACAAATTCTGTTAAAAGCCCAATGCCCACAATTTTTGGGCGTCCGGAGGACGTTGTTGATTTTTGTGTACTTTTCGGGAGGAAAATACCATGATGGTTTAGCGATCTCTTTCGGGGGAAAAACTTCTCAGCTAAAATCTGTGAAATGAATTCATTTTGAATCCCTCTCTGCAACAAAGTGTGTAATTTTTTCTTATACTTACCAGTTGGATCTTTATTCAATTGTTATAGGTTTCCTCACCATTCAATTGTCTTAACGCCTCCTCTAAATAGTATGTCCTATCCATAATCACAATATTTCCCCCCTTGTCAGCGGGCTTTATAACGATTTCAGTATTATTTCTCAATCTTTCCAGGGCTTCCCTTTCCTCCCTCGACAAATTTGGTTCAGATTTGGGATAAATAAGGGCTTTTACATCTCTCAGAACTGCCTCCTGGAACATAGCTAACGCTGAACCCGCTGGCAAGGGGGGAAAAAAGGTAGATTTCTCACCACCATTGAAACGACACTCCTCATCAAGTTCTTCACTTTCTTCTTCCTTATCCTCATTTAACAAATCCAAAAGATTTTTAACAACTTCCCGATCCACATCAGTCATATTATTTCCAAAAGAAAATCCTAATCTGCTAACCTTCGTTGATTTCTCTCCCTCACATACTGAAATTATCTCTTTCTCAGTTTTATTTTTAAATATTTTATACAGATTTATTTTTCTTAGGGACTTACTTAGGTCTATTTGGAATTGAATATAATTAAAGGGATTGGTAATACAAAAATTTAGCCCTTTAGATAGCAGTGACATATCTACATCAGTTAGTTCTAAACTTGATTTATTAATGATATTACTCTTTCCTTCTTCCCCCTCTTTAATGCATGTGGAATGTAGAGGAGCAGGGAGCTCTACCTTCTCCAGGAGACCTGCTTCCTCTTGGTACCGCTCCCTCTGTAGGGGTAACTTGATCTTTTTTCTACCCCCACGGCGTGTTCTTCGCCTAAAGGGCCCCGGGATGATGAACTTTCATCACCCCGTGTCAGAGTCCCAGGATGATCTCGTTGGACCTCCATAGCCTCATCTCCTGCACTGGAGTCTGATCCAGAATCCGTTGTCCAGTAATCAGTCTTTTTAAATGGAAAGCGCGGTCTTCTCCAACTCCTTTTTGTTGTCCTTTTGTAATTATCTTGTTTCTTCCAGGTGAAGATGCGATCTTTGTCCCGAATAAATTTATCTTTCTTCTTTTCTTTTATTTCATTCTGGATGGGTGCAAGCCGATTCTCCATTTTACGTTCGAATCCTATCCATTGGGCTTCAGTCAGACGTGATCTTAATTCACTTTTCACAGCCGTAAATTTTTCTTTAATTTTCTCATATTCTTGTAAAGATTTCTCCAAAACCAAGTGCGTAAGTTTAAGTGAATGGTCTATATGTGCTTGTTTCCATTTAGCTGAAAACTCTGCATCATCATGGTATTGTGAGATTTCTTTAAATACCCGCAGACCTATCGGGGAACGTTCACTTTCGCAGTAGGACTGTAGCGTTTTATTGGTCCAGAATATATGAACCTCTTTTTCAGCAAGGGTTAACACTCTTTGCTCCAATGTTCGCGTACTGAGTACTTTAATCTCGTCATATATATTACATTGTGTAAAAAACGTATCTATATCTTCCCGTCCTGTATCAATAGTATTATGGCGGTTGACTCTTTCATTCTCCTCACTCGTAGTCATTTTGGCACTTTAATCAGCTATCCGGGGTGTGCTCAGCCTATATAGCGAAAACATTCAATATAGTCCCCTTTCAAAGAAAATGCAAGGCGGCACTACTCCACTTATTCAGCTGTTACCTTTAAAGACAGAGGATTATGAGTCACTCCTGCCAAACGCTCTGGAGACATGGTGCTCAGCTCCATTCACAGAAAGTAAGTCCATTCGTATAAATCGCAAATATAGAAACAGCGGAGCGGCACTCACCGATCTTCTCCTTTTTCAACACTTTATTGAGCGTAAAATAGCAGCATATAACAGGGAAACAGATACCTCACCCGACGATCGTTTCTCAGTCTCGGCGCACGCTCTTCAAAACCGAAGGGATGGTGCAGGGCTCTTTCCCCAAGGTCCTCTGGTGGCATCACGTGCCCAGAGAAACCAGGCCGTGTTGAAATTAATCTGTCTTGGAGACGTCCACACACAGGTCAGGAGCTGTGGACGGCTCTCCGCAACAAGACAGAGTGCTGGCTGGGTGACAAGAACCTTGTGCCAGGCAAGGTGGTGTGCGATAACGGTCGAAATCTGCTGGCCAACCTTAAGATCGGTAGGCTGGAGCACATCCCTTGCCTGGCACATGTCATGAACCTCGTCGTCCAGAAATTTTTAAAGCGCTACCCAGGTCTGGACTGCCTGCGGAGGAAGGCTCGAGGTCTGAGTTCGCACTTCCGCCGTTCGCACCCTGTTACGTCCCGCCTGGCTTGCGTTTGCGCGTCAGCTCGGCCTCCCCGTCAACCGTTCTCATTGTTGAGTGGCAACACGCTGGGAATTCCACCCTCCACATGCTCCAGCGATTGTGGCAGCAGCGCAATGCCATTACGCAGTACGAAGTGACACATCGCCTGACAAGCAGCGGTGCGGACCTCGGGGTGTTGAGCCACCGAGAGTGGAGGCAGGTGAAAGAGGTTTAATGGTCATACTGCGGTACAGGACAGATATAGTCAATGTCCAGTTCAACTAAAATGGTGGTTAAAAGACTCCTTTTTGCAGCACTTTTTAAATCTGGGGGTCATGCAGGTTTGGTGCTCATGCTGTGGTCCAGGACAGGTATAGTCAACATCCAGTTCAACTAAAATGGTAGTTCAAAGACTCCTTTTTCTTGCACTTTTTAATCTGTGGGTCAGACAGGTTTAATGGTCATACTGTGGAACAGAACAGGTATAGTCAATGTCCAGTTCAACTAAAATGGTGGTTCAAAGACTCCTTTTCCCAGCACTTTTTAATCTGTGGGTCAGACAGGTTTAATGGTCATACTGCGGTACAGGACAGATATAGTCAATGTCCAGTTCAACTAAAATGGTGGTTAAAAGACTCCTTTTTGCAGCACTTTTTAAATCTGGGGGTCATGCAGGTTTGGGGCTCATGCTGTGGCCCAGGACAGGTATAGTCAATGTCCAGTTCAACTTAAATGGTGGTTCAAAGACTCCTTTTTCCGGCACTTTTCTAAATCTGTGGTCCTGCAGGTTTGGGGCTCATACTGTGGCCCAGGACAGGTATAGTCAATGTCCAGTTCAACTAAAATGGTGGTTCAAAGACTCCTTTTTCCGTCACTTTTTAATCTGTGGGTCAGACAGGTTTAATGGTCATACTGCGGTCCAGGACAGGTATAGTCAATGTCCAGTTCAACTAAAATGGTGGTTGAAGACTCCTTTTTCCGGCACTTTTTAATCTGGGGTCATGCAGGTTTGGGGCTCATGCTGCGTTCCAGGACAGGGATCGTCAATGTCCAGTTCAAGTAAATTTATGGTTCAAATCATACTGCCTTCTGGCACTTTTTATTTGTGGGTCATACAGGTTTAAGGGTCATGCTGTGGTGCAAGACAGGGATAGTGAATGGTCTGTGATTTTTTTTCTGTGGCTTTTATAACCTGAGTGTGTTGCCTAAGATGTAGCATGTATCCATTTGACTGTTGTGGATGTTAATTCCAGCTTCTCCAGCCCTGTTTGGGTGTAAGAATGAAGGTGCTGTTCCTCTCCCATAGACTTTAATGGTCATCGGCGATAATCTATTATCGACTATCATAAATTGTCTTGATAATTGCCGATATCGACTATCGACCCGATGACAATAGTCAACGTAATCGCTCATCATTACTAAGAACCTCATAAAATTTTCATGTATCCCGAATAGCAGAAATGCTTTTTCAAAAAATTCCAATGTGCCTTTTGATAGTTTCTTTAGTTGATAGTGTGCTACTGATATTCGAATGTGTATGAGTATTGCTGCCACACCAGTGGGCATCTACGCTCATTTTTTTCCAAAAAGTTTTTGGATGTGCAAAGCCAAATATTGTTATCTAGGAAGTGTGAGCTCAGACCTCGAGCCTTCCTCAGCAAGCAGTAAAGACACGGGTAGCGCTTCAGAAACTTCTGCACAACCAGGTTCATGATATGTGCCAGGCAAGGGATGTGCACAAGTCTACCGATCTTAAGGGCAGCAAGGAGATTTTTCCCATTGTCGCATACCCAGCCACTGGTCGTTCTCATTGCACAGAGCCATCCAAAGCTCTTGACCTGTGTATTGACAATCTCCAAGACTGATTAATTTCAGAACGGCCTGGTTTCTCTTGGCACGTGATGCTACCATTGGAGCTTGGACCTGCAACATCCCCGCAGTGTGGAAGAGTCTCCGCTGAGCCTGAAACCCACCATCATCACCAGAGACACTGTCATCCACCCAACTCACCCAGTGAGCAGACAAAATCATCCTCTTTGGCCTCTTGATCTTTTTAAATGCCTTCTGACCCCAATCGCATTGTGTCATCAAAGAGCTCTCCAAAACATGGATTATCCACAGTGGTCTGTACATTGTTTGACATTCGGGCTGTGTTTGTTTCAGGTTGGACTGATGATGTCGATGATGATGACGACATTTGTGGCCGTGACAGAGAGAACGAGGAGGTGAAACCACTAGATGCAGGTTTTGTTAACCACTGAAGAACAAATTGGCGACACTCTTCAGTACTGAGATTCACAGAGAACCAACCAACCGATGACAGGCCTGATGGTCCAGCAACTAACAATGTGCTCGCTTGTGTGTTGTCTGGAGCACTGGAAGGAGTGCCTTGTCTCGTACCTCTAGCTCCAAGTCTTACCCCCCTCCTTGCTCCCTTACCACCTCTACTTCGCTTCATGTTCAGAAGGATAAATATTAAAAAGGTCTAGAAGATTTGTTCACAGTCTCTTATTGAAGTACTGTACTGCAAAGACAGCGAATCACAAGTGTTCTTAAATCCCTATAATTTCCAACTGGCAACTCGGATTAGAAACAGAATTGTTTCTATCGAATATCTTTGAAATGCGATTTTATGGAAGAACTGTAACACCAAATCAACAGTGTTCTACTCCTTCTACTCCTGACAACCAGGAGTAGAAATAGCATTTTTTTCTATGAAATATCTAAGAAATCTGATGTTTACTGACAACTGACAACCAGGAGTAGAAAAATAATTTTTTCTATGGAATATCTATGAAATTAAGTGTTGTGGAATAACTCTGACAACCAATCAACACTGTTCTTTCTTCTGTCCTTGTAATTTAAAACTGCCAAGTAGGACTAGCAATAGACTTTTTTCTATGGAATAGCTCAGAAATGTGGTCTTTTCTGACAACTGACAACCAGGAGTAGAAATAGATTTTTTGTCTACCAAATAGCTAAGAAATGTGGTATGATACATAACTGACAACCAAGAATAGAAATATAATTTTTTCTACGGAATATCTATAAAGTTAGGTGTTGTGGAAAAACTCTGACAACCAATACAGTGTTCTTCCTTCAATCCTTGTAATTTACAACAGCCAAGTAGGACTAGCAATAGACTTTTTTCTACAGAATAGCTCATAAATGTGGTCTTTTCTGACAACTGACAACCAGGAGTTGAAATATAATTTTTTTCTACAGAATATCTAAGAAATTAGGTGTTATGGCATAACACAACCAATTAACAGTGTTCTTCCTTCTGTACTTGTAATTTAAAACTGCCAAGTAGGACTAGCAATAGACTTTTTTCTATGGAATTGCTAAGTTATGTGGTCTTATGCGACAAGCAACAAGGATTATAAATATGATTTTTTTCTATGGAATATCTGGGAAATTGGGTCGTCTTATGGAAAAACTGTCTTTTACACCGGCTGCCCCCCACCCACCAAAAAAACTGCAGCATCTAAATTTTGGGCACAGAATGAAATTTTGTGCAAAAAAACATGTGTATCACAGCTATTTCTGTTTAGGGCTGATTTTCTAACATAGTCCAGTACACTGGCTGTCCATATTAGAACTGCAGCATGGATATTGTAGCCACAGAATGACATATGACATATTCTGAATGACATATTCTGCTGTAAACCTTTATGTGCCAGTGATTTCTTTTGAGAGATTGCAGCAAGGAAGTTTTGGGCAATGCAAAGATATAGTATGCAGCTACATTCAATCTCTAATCTCAACCTAATCTCTCCCTAACTATTCTATCTAGCAGGTTTCCGTTTCTAAAATCATTGGAAAACGAAGTCCCTGCCTGCTTTGAAAAAAGCGGTGCAGAGAGAGATCTGCAGGTAATTGCTGAGCAGTAGCTCACACACCCCTCCACTCAGGGAACCTCGTCAAGGTTCCACACCCCTCCTACTGAACCCAGTAGGAGGGGTGTGTGAGCTTCTGCTCAGTAATTACCTGCATCAGTTTTATCTTTCCCAGTAGCACAGAGGCTTGTGTTGTCTCCTACTGGGATCAATCTTTAGTCCAGCCATTGAGCTGTAAGTATGGCCTTGTTGTCTCTTTGAGTGGATAATGCCTCATTTTTCTGTGATTTTTCTGTAAATTGTTTAGTGTAGGGACTTTCAAGATGAGGAACCTTGATGAGGTTTGCGAGCTTGTGAAATATAGTGGCTACTGTATTAAGTAATACCTCATATTGGATACTTTTCCATTATGTCATTTTTTTGCCCAAAAGTACTGTGGAGCAGATGGTGTAAGTATTTTTTGTTGGACACCTAAAAAGAGCTGGGCTTCCCGTTCAATCAAATAGAAGTGGCGTTATAGGCTGTAAGCCAGCATGGTCCACCACACGTATCTGCATGAATGGCATCCTTTGGTATCGCATTATCTATATGCAATTATAATACTAGCAACCACCCCCTCATACATGGAAGGTTCATGCGTGGATGGCGTGATAGTAATATTGCATTTGTGCAATCTCCCTATGTATTATATTGTGGCTTTTCTGCATACTGGTGTGAACAGGTATCAATTCAATGTGCAGCTTTTTATCATCTAATTGTTCCTCGAGTGGAGGGGTGTGTGAGCTTCTTCTCAGCAATTATCTGCACCTGTTTTATCTTTCTCAAGTAGCACAGGGTCTTGTTTTGCCTCACACTGGGTTCAATCTTTAGTCCAGCCATTGAGCTGTAGGTATGGCCTTGTTGTGTTTTTGAGACCTCCATGTATGTCGCAGATTCATCAACCAGTGTAACATACACTATGAGATCCTGGTACACCAGTTCCTGTCCAATAGAGCCAAGGTGGCATTTATCATCAGCCTGCTCTCAAATGAAGTCTTGGCCTGGGCCTTGCTCCTCTGGAAGAGAGGGGATCCGCTGACAGGGGACCTCCAAGAGTTTCTTTGGGCCAATATGTTATCCAGTTCCGCACATTGGCTTCCTAACTTTCTTGGAGAAAAGCAGCCCTTGTTGTCTGGTGGGGAGGGGCCTCGCTGGGCGCATCAAGTATGAGCTGGTGGGTTGTGACCTACCTACCACCCTGGACGACCTCATTGCTCTGGCTACCAATATTGATATATGTTTTGCTGAAAGAGACCTAGAGCTTCACCAGCAGGCAACGTCCTTCCATATTCACAAGTCACCAACTCGCCTTGTACCTATACCCCCAAATCTACCTCACCAGGCACCTGCATTCCCTCAAGATTTACCTATGGAGGTAAATCATGCTCATCTAACCCCAGAGGAACGCACTCACAAGCATGGTCTGAACTTGTGTCTATGCTGTAGCAGTGCCAAGCACTACCTGAAGAACTGCCCAGTCCACCAAGCTGCGCCTCGAAAATTACAGTGCCATGGTGTTGTGTGTGGGTTGACCCTGAATAAAGATGCTTCGGTTCCTCATCTGACCACACCAGTCACTCTCAGTTTTGATTTAGGTTCTAAGTTTCAAGTTCTTGCCCTGCTGTACTCTGGTTCTCCTGAGCATTTTATCCACCCGTTTCTGCTAGACAAGTAATGCCTCTTTAAACACAACGGTTCTTGGTAATGGGTTTAAGTACATCTGAATGGATTTGGTTTGACATGAGCTTCCACTCCTCACGTATATACTCTATTTTATCAATGACCAAACTTTAAAATTTCCATTGTACTTTAATCATATAACGATTTAAAATTCAGACAACAGTCTATGCAATATAGAAAAAGTGCAGGTACTTATCAAACGACCATGTAGTCCGTTTTCATGCAAAGCATAGCGATGAGGATAAGCTGGAGGACACGAGCCGCCCGCACACCTGTGCGACGTTTCGAAGACTGGCTTCTTTCCTAAGCATGCGCAGTACGGTAGGTGAAAGGTGAATCCCTTATATCCGTTTCTACTTACACAGAAAAACTTAAATGTTTACAAAATTATAACATTTTATAAAAACACTCATTTCAAGTTTCTCATTTAAACCTTTAGGGCTGAGGGCATCTAGCTTGACTATCCAAAATATTTCTCTTTTTGATTAAGTGCTCACTAGTTATTATACCAATTTGTTTTTTAACTCTTTCCAGCACACACCATTTTATTTCAGTCACGTTATGTTGCGCTTCGAAAAAATGGCGAGCAACAGTGTTTTCCTCGCATTTACTGCTGTGAACTATATTTCCTTCCTGGATTTTCTCACTAGCTTTTTCTTTTTTTGTTTTATAGAGCCTGATAGCTGATCTATGCTTGTTTAATCTGATTTGGATTTGTCTGCTTGTTTGGCCCACATAAGGCTTACCACAGGGGCATTTCAACATGTAAATAACTGAACTACTTGTACATGTGTGATATTTGCGTATTTCTATTGCGAAACCTTGCGTGGGGTGGTTAATACTTGCACCCCTAATTATGCTGTTACAATTTTGGCAATTAAGATATAGGTATGTGCCTTTATTTCTTGTATGTAGTGTTTGTTTCATTCGAGTTTTTTCTCTTATGTCAGAGTGGACAAAGTTCTGTCCTAAAGTGCAGCCCTTACGATAAATGAACAAAGGGTGTTCTTTGAACAAGGATCCATATTGTGGATCATAATTCATAATGTCCCAATATTTTTTGATCACCTTTTTTACAGCTATCGCATGTTTGTCATATGCTGTGATCATAGTTATTCTATTGTTTCTCCTATCATCTTTTTTTGTTGGAATAAGTAAATCTTTCCTGTCTTTTTGCAATATTTCATTCCCAATTTTTTCAAGGATATCTTTATCGTATCCCCGTTTCACAAATTTTTCAGTTATTCTTTGCATTTGCTCTACATATGCTTCATCTTCTGAGCAGATACGGCGAGCTCTATTCTCTTTTAGGTATTGCCTGAAATATTTGAGGGGCATGGTAACTTTGACGATGGAGAATTTTGTTCCTATCTGTTTCTTTAGAGTACGTTTCAGTTCTTAAAGTATTTTCTTGTTTCGTTATCAATACATCTAGGTAGTGGATTGTGTGCTTGTCTTTGGTGGCAGTAAATTCATATGCATCTCGTTGATATATTTAATGAAGTTGTTTAGTTGTATTTCTGTGCCACTCCAAAGAACAAACACATCGTCCACATACCGATTGCAGAGTTTTAGATGTTGGGAAAATTCTGGGTTCTGTAAAAAAAAAATTTCTAATGTTGACATAAACAAATTAGCGAAACTCGATCCTACAGGGGACCCCATCGAGATCCCCTGTAGTTGCAAGAAGAAAGTGTCGCCGAAGCGAAAATAATTGTTTTTTAGTATGATTTCCAGAAGCGTCATAATGATCGATATATGTCTATTGTTTAATGTATGATCTTCATTTAAGGCTTCCCATACTGCCATTAGACCATCATTGATGGGTATGCTGGAGAATAGTGATTTAATGTCCAATGTGCACAGGAAAGTAACATCTGCACAATCAATGCCAGCAATATTGCGCACAAAATGGCCTGTGTCCATTAGATTTTGAGGATTTCTCTTAACCAATCCTTGCAGATATGAATCAACATAGTTTGCAACGGCTTCAAAAATTGAATTGACCCCAGACACAATAGGGTGACCTGGTGGAGATTTGATGGATTTGTGTACCTTAGGTACTAAATATAATACTAGTACTCTGGGGTCGTTATTTATTAGAGCATTTTTTTCATATTCTGTGATTATGCCTTCTATATATGCTTCTTCTACTGCAAGTTTTATGGTTTTATTAAATTGTTATTGGTATAACAACTAGTGAGCACTTATATATTTTGGATAGTCAAGCTAGATGCCCTCAGCCCTAAATGATTAAATGAGAAACTTTTAATGAGAATGTTTTTATAAAATGTTATAATTTTGTAAACATTTAAGTTTTTCTGTGTAAGTAGAAAGATAAGGGATTCACCTACCATACTGCGCTATGTTTTGTATGAAAACAGACTACATGGTCGTTTGATAAGTACCTGCACTTTTTCTATATTGCATAGACTGTTGTCTGAATTTTAAATTGTTATATGATTAAAGTGTTGCAAATTGCAGCTATCTGGAGTAGAAGGCATACAGACCGTTGTGGAAGTAAATCCATTTGTGATGTTTACTGGAGATACACAGCCACCATTACATGCTTAACTTGAGTCTTGCCAACATGGAGGGTACAAGAGAGATGCATAACAAGTACAGTAACAAGAACTAGCATAGCAATGCATAAGCTAAGAAACACTTAACACATAACTCAACGCCACCTGCTGTTGTATGACTTAAGTTCTTTAAAAAAGCTGTAGCTGTTGTATATACTTCAACACCCCTTCTCAACAGCTAAGGCTTAGTCCATTAGGCCGAGCTTCAACATGAGTCTAGAATGCCTTTCTGTACTCAGAGGCTTCGTGAATACATCCGCGAGCATTTCCTCAGTTGGGCAGTACTGTAATTCCAGAACTTCTTGTTCTTAAAGATCCCGTAAAAAATGAAACTTAACGTCGATTGGCTTGGTTCTTGGGTTGACTCTTTCCATCTGTGGCAAGTGAAAAGACATCCTTGGTTGTCTTCAAAGACTTTTGTTGGTTCCACATGTTGTTGACCCAAGTCGTCCAAATTTGTTGCCGTAGCCAGATGGCCTCTTGACTTGCATGCGCTGCTGCAACATAATCTGCTTCTGTTGATGAGAGTGTTACACACAGTTGTTTTCTGCTAGCCCAGCTTACAGCGCCACCTTCCAGGCTGGGAACATAAAGTACATCCTGCATTGGTATGGCTAAACTGCCTCCGTTTTTACTTGGGCACAGTAAGATTCCATGACCAGTTCCTTCTGCATTAATACTGCTTCCATCTGCAAGATAGATCTTTTCTCTTTTAGTTATGTCTAGCCCTTTGAAGAAGTTCCTATTGCTTGTCATGTGACTTGTTGCCCCTGAATCAATGCACCAGCTTTGCAACTTTTGATTCACTTGTAACTTTGAATGTACCATTCCAATTATTAACATGTGGCTGGGATATAGTAGCTTTGACCTTTTGTTTAGTCCCTTTTGGAATTTGTTTTTGCTGTTCTGCCTTCCATATTGTGCAGTCCTTCTTTAAATGTCCCTGCTTGTGGCATCTGAAAATTGCCCGGGTTTCCCTTTTTCTGAAAACGTGTATCTGTAGCTTTAAGAGCTGTTCAGCATCGGTGTCTGTGGATTCATGCACAAGTTCCTTTCTTTTTTGGAATTCATCTATTAGTCGAGTCTTCACAAATTCTAGGGTCAGGCCCGCTTCGGGTCTGGTCTCCAGAGCATTGATCAGTGCGCAGTATGAGTCAGGTAAGCTACATAAAAATTATGGCTGCCACGTGACTGTCTTTTATGTCTTCACCCATGTCCTCAGATGTGTAACCACTTCCCGCATTGCATTTATATGTTCCTGCATGTCTTTTTCTTTACCAAGTCTCATTCTGTATAGTTTTCTGAGCAGAAATAACTTGCTGTTTAAAATGGATCTTTCATGCAGCTTTTGTAATGCATTTCCCACATTCCCTTTGCTGTTTTCTCATGTCATTTGAATCAGTGGCATCCTCACTAACAGACTTATGGTGGGGCCCCGGCCTGTCTGTTCTTCTTGTCCCATTCCTGGTAAATTTATCTGTGGTCTCTCTGTTGTAATGGCCTCCCACAGGTCGTCCCTGGATAACAACATTTCCACTTTAAACTTCCATAGCTGATAATTCTCATTGTTCAGCTTGGACACTGTCCGTCTGAGCTCTGAGCTGCTGGCATTCTGCTGATCCTTTCCTTTGTATGTTAGACCCCCTTTCTTACTTGTATTCAGGAAATGAGGATCTTTCACCAGGATCTGCTGCTGTCTTGTCTGTTTTCTGGGCGCTTTGCTTTGTGTTCTGCGTCCTGGGCCCATAACCTGTTGCAGATTGCAGCTATCTGGAGTAGAAGCAAAAGGCATACAGGGCCGTTGTGGAAATAAAATCCATTGTGATGTTTACTGGAATTTCACAGCCACCATTACATGCCTTAACTTGAGTCTTGCCCAACATGGGGGTACAAGAGAGATGATAAACAGGTACAGTAACAAGAACTAGCATAGCAATGCATTTAAACTAAAAACACTTAAACTCAATACTCAGCGCCACCTTTCTGTCTGTATGACTTAAGTCTTTTAACAAAGCTGTAGCTGTTGTATATACTTCAACATAAAGTACAATGGAAATGTTAAAGTTTGGTCATTGCTAAAATAGACAAGTAATACCTGCCTTTCTCCTGTCTGGATAAACCACCACATTTCTCCTCCATCATTGGGGAGATCCTGAAAGAACCAGTGCGCTACCATACAAAGCCTCTGTCTCTGCAAGTTCCCACCGAGAGGAAATCTCATTCTACATCCTGTCTAGTACATCTGCTTCACTCCTGCTTGGTTTTCCATGGTTCCAGTGTCACAGCCCAATATTGCACTGGAAAACAGGTGAAGTTGTCCAATGGGGTGAGCTATGCCACTCACACTGCCTCAGGTCTGCTCATCCGGTGCAATCCCGGCCACCTGATCCCCTGCCTGTTGCCTCAGTTTTGCCTGTTGTAGAGCCTCAAGCACAAGAAGTGCCTCTGGAGTTTCAAGTCATCTCTGATTTCTGCCAACTCCTCCCCCTACCTATTGTTTCTGTTTTGGCTCTCCAGGTCCAAGAAGTCATCCGGAACTTTCAGGACACCTCCTCTGAAAACAGTTCCTTGGATACCAAGGAGGAGGTGGTTACCCCAGTTGCTTTCTGGGTACGCAGCTAGCCAGGAGGGGAGGGCTTAAGAGAGGTTACTGCCGTGTTTCATGCTGCGGTCCCTGCCATCGACTGTCGGCATGCCCGTGCCTACCTTGTCTTCGCTGCAGATCCCGGTAAGGGGGTTGTGGAGGCCAGTGTCTCTGCTACTAGTTACTCACCTGTCCCGGCTCCTGACTGTACTGCATTACCGGCGGCCATGCCCACCGGCAGATACAAGTCTGCTATCTTTCCTCCAGCTCCCTGACATCTCATGTGCACACAAGCGTCCCTAGGGCACGTGCGCGGAACTGCTGTACTATTTAGGGACAATTTCCTGCTCAGTGACCTGTGACCCCTGGCTACTTAAGCAACTTTCTGCCCTTGCTCCAGTGTCAGTTCGATGGTGTTCTTCCATGGAGCTTGACCCCTATTTGCTGAACTCTTGCTGACTTAATCCTCAAGTTACCTGTGTACCTGCGTTAACCCTGCACTATCCAGCGCATCTGTTCCCTGCTGTACCTGACGTTGAACTAGTATGCTACTACCTGTTGTTATCTGCTGCTGCACCAAGTCCGATACCTGCCTGGGACTGCGTTACCTATCTATGGCTATGCACTGCTGTGCCCTGTTACTGCCACCACTGTCCGGTGTCCTCTCCCGCACTTCGGCTACCACCGGGAGTTATTCCTTCTACGCTCACGGTGGCCCAGAGGATCCGCAATACTTAGCATTTCTAACCTCTACGTTAGAAAACGGGTCATGGTGCTTCCAGATATGGCACTCGGACACCAGACTTTCTTTTAAATTGGCCACAGCCAGATTTATTGATGCACAGGAAAAATCTTTCAGAAATAAAAAAACATATAAATAAACATCTTGACCATCTAGCCACTCAATACACATAATCAGAGACAATCTCCATCCGTAGTCTGTCAAGTACCCAGCACCACAAACCAGTTCACATTTACAATCCTAGGGAGAAAGAGCCCTTCTCTCCAGCTCCCCTGTTGCTCCAAACTGCAGGCAACAACCACACCCCCTGGACACCTTAAGTGACAGTATTTTGATAGGTCTTTTAAGACCTGGCACTGGACACAGGAACAGCCTCCCACCCAACACTATGACCATTCCGGTAAAGGTAATCCATAGCAGCGCATAGCAGCCATGCTAGCTACATGTGTCAGTAATCTATGGCTACACACACCAAATATTTGCCTTTCCCTGGTTTTGATGGCACGTCATCAGCAGGTATCCTGCTGTACTCCACCTAGTGGAAGAAACATGCGACTGCCAC
The DNA here is from genome assembly GCA_025379985.1 of Phyllomedusa bahiana. NCBI lineage: Eukaryota > Metazoa > Chordata > Amphibia > Anura > Hylidae > Phyllomedusa > Phyllomedusa bahiana. The sequence goes on along the minus strand of JAODAL010025441.1, from coordinate 24,285 downwards.
AAAAGTTATCATATATGGACTGTCCATATATGGTAAATGTCCAAATTTGGACAGTTACATGTTTAGCACAGTTTAAAAAAAGACATATGTCCATTACCTTTAACCAAGGGTGGGGAAAAGTTGTGGATGAGTGGGAAGTGGTAAATGTATTTTTAAATTTTGTTTTGTATCAAAACCCACAAGACCTTTAGAGGGGCATTTTTATATCACTTTCTTTTTTTGTGATTTTCCCTGACTGGAGCCAGTATATGAGCCCTAGTTACAAGTGAAATCCAGAGGACATACATCCTCTGCACTGACTGCTGATAAGACCCAGCAGCTCAGGCAGTTACTGAGCACAGCAGTCATGTGACTGCTGGGACTGGGAGGCAGGAAGCCAAGTTTCCAGCACTCCTTGAGCCCTATATACACAGCATGGTCCCATGGCACATTAGGCCGGAAGGCACGTTGTTAAGGACTGCATAGGACTAAAGCTTATGTTCTTGACCTTTTTGCAATTTGAAATATGTTAAATGGCTACTTGGTTGAAATAAAAAGTAAAAGAAGCATGTTTTGAAAAAGTATGAAAAAGTGATTTATTCTCAACATGGCATCTATATGAGTTTGACTATATTTAAGTAGTGGATAAGGAAGTGACATCAGAGCAAAGGCACTGGTGGGCCTGAAAGTGCAGCAGAGAGGTAAGTTAATTCTAAAAAGGTCTAAAACATCTAACTACAAATTAGCATTTTGGTTAGGGTTATGGTTAGGATTAGGGCTAGAGACAAAGTAAAAAAAAAAAAAAAAAAAGTTTAAGCTGCCCAGAACCATATTTTTTTTTTCCAATTTTCCTTAAACCAGTGTTGAATCGAACAGGGAAAGATTTGCAGAACACTACTTTGTACCTATTTCTTAAACTGGTTACATTTCTTTGACTATTTAGTGTTATGGAAGCTCCAAGAAACTTCCCAGAATGGAATTTTCCAGACTAACAGTTCTGCAAACAGGCACAAAAGTGTAACACAAACAGAGCCCACTCTACTGCTGTCTGAAATCAGGCATCCTCTAAGAATCAGAGTCTAAGGCTATGTTCACACGGCTTATTCTGGGACGTATTTTAGCCCGTAATTCACGCCGTACTACATGAATTACGGGCTGAAATACGTCCCAGTCCTTACGGTAATCCACAGTTCTCATAGAGAACTATGGATTCCGTTTCCTCTCCCTGTTCGCACAATATGGCGAGCGGGGAAATAAGTGACATGTTACTTATTCAAGGCGTATACGCACCAAGGATAATGCATGTCTATGGGGCCGGTGAGCTTCCGGGCCCCCTGCCCCGCCCTGCTCCCGCCCCCCTACACACGGCATAATTGCAGGGCAAAATACGTCCCACAATTAAGCCGTGTGAACATAGCCTAAGGCTACTTCTTGGTGTACACCAAAGCTCACCGTAAAGCAGGATAGACTTGGCTGCAAAAAAAACAGGTTGCTCTGCCAAAAAGAGGTAAATAAACAAATGCCAAAGGTCAGACAGACAGGACAAAAAACAGAGGATAGGGAAAAGAGGAACAAACATAGAACATCAAGAGTGTTTAAACAAGCCAGGGTCAAGCCAGGATAGTACGTGCTACAAGATCTGAAGAATTGTCAGGAAGCCAAGCCAGAGTCCAAAACAAGATTTCAAGTACAACAGGAATAGAACTGGGAAACAGGGAAAAAATTACAGGTAAAGAAACACAGAGAAGAATGGGTTTAAATACCTTACCTGAACCATAGATTGGACACAAGTGAAAATGGTACAATTCTCATTCAGAGGCTAGGCTACAGATGTGAGTCATAAAGGGGCTACATACTCATAACAATTAGTCCCTGCTGTGACTTAAATTTTGAACTGTAGAGATCCCTTTAAAATGTTTTTATAGAGGCCCAAAACCCCATCCCTGTAGTTAAAAATCCAAAAATAAAGGTAATAATTTTTATTATACAATCATTCCACCTGATGTTGCCCATCCTCCTAGAACAAAATTTCTAATTATATACACTGATAAAGGTCCTAATGTTCATTTTCAATGATATGTTTAGTGATTTCATTCCTTATTCCATTAAAATCCTGAACCTTTAATCATCTTCCTTTAATCCTGTTTCTCTCAAAATTCATTTTATGTAGGTTCCATTTAAATGTCATTATTAAATGCCTTTTGTGAACTTTTTTCTTCTCAGGCAAACAAAATCTTGCTTATTCTTATTATAGTTTTTTGCTTTTGCCTAATGCAGCCCAAACCCTTTCCCTTAAAACAAAACACCTATGTAAAAAAAGAGTGTCATGATACTATTTTAATAATGATTCACCAAAGTCTTTACGGATTGTCCTCAAGTGTTTATGGGAAATTTTATAGCTTATTATGTGATGGCACTAATTTTTTTTCCTGATAATGCCATCAGCATTTCTGTGTTATATATCTTCATAAAACAGTAAGTCAGCAATAACATAGATTATGCAGTGAAAATCAAAGAAATGTATAAACTCATGATGAAGGCTTCTTTAAATATCAATAAATTTCAACACAAATTTATGGCCAAAAATTAAACAAAAATTTTTTTTATTTTGGGGTTTTGTTTCATAAGGCATCATGTTTTTTTTATATGTTGTCTCATCTGCTTTGTAAGCTTTTAGTCCGATTGTCCTCTTTATTGACAGAGGAATCTTCTTGAGCATTATGTCCTTTGTTGCTCCAGTTTACATTTGTACTGCTCCTTAATTATTTAATGAACCAATGTACACTGATAATTTTCTCCTCCACCTATGTCTGTACTCTATACGCCATTGAAAGGTACTGTAACCATTTGTCTTGCTAACAAGGCAATATTTCCTATTAGTTACTCTAATGCAATGACATATTTACTTTGTGACTCTCTTTTTTCTGACCTGGCTTGTTTATTGACTACCCATATTGTCTATGTAACCTTGGTTATTTCCTTATCCTTCTGTATCGCATTCTCAAGTGTCTGGTTTCGTATGGGAAATGTGCCAAAAGGGAGAATCTGGGAGTCAAAGACTAGATCCTTGTCACTGGCAGCAAAGTCTAGGGCTTAAAGGGTAAAAACCACTGGGTTCTTTAGACTCGCCATATGTCTTATGGATTCACCATCACCTTCAGATAGGCCATATGACAGCAGGATATCTACAATGTTGTATAATATAAAATTATAAACAGATATTTAATTACAGAATGTTTTGCAGTCTATCATTATGGCAACTGGATGCAAACAAACAGTGCAAAAAAAATAGAATATTTAATATATTACATTATGGAATTCCCTTTTATTCAGATTTGCCTATTTGAATAAAAGTCTACGTGCTCAATTACTTCTTATAATAAAAGACGTCATAGAATGATCTGCCCACCCGAATTGGCACTGTTGATTCTTTCTTTTAAAGAAAAAAAACTGTGTTTTGTACATTTAAAAAAGCACAAAAGTTTTAAGAAATTTTATGCATTTTAAAAATTCTTTACTATGCTTTGCATTTTGTTGAAAAAGTTGACCAGAAAAAGATTTACTGACCTCAACATCTTCAAACTCAAAGTAGCGATAAATATATTGCAAACTGAACAGTTCGAAATTACTTTTCTCAGAAAAAAGACAGTAGATGTGGAAGAAAGAAAATAGTTGAGAGGGCGATTTTCAAAATTCGATTGGTCACTTTTCCAAAAAGGGGGCAAAAAATGTTTAATTAGGTCGAACAACGCATAATAGGCAGTGGCCAAGAATTTATGGACGGCAAAACAGTTTAGGCCCGAGTGGCCCCCAATACAGTTGGATCACCCGAGCATATAGGTCGGCAGTGGCCAAGCATTTGGGGGGCGAAAACAGTATTAGGCACAAGTGGCCAAATAAAAAGTGGGAGGTCACGGGGGCAGCCCATATAGATAGGCAGGGGAAAGGGGGAAATTCTGGAAAAAAAACAGTATTTTACCAAGAGTGGAAAAATCACAAGGTGGAGAAAACCAACAGGGCATAAAAATAAGTAAAATACATTTGGGGGGCCCAAAACGTTTTAGGCCAAGAGTGGCCCAAAATCACCTTGGGTTCAGGGCAGAGGAATGATCGGCAGTGGCACATGACATTCTGGAGGCACAAAAACAGTTAAGGCCAAAGGGGCCAAAATCAACAATGTGGATTTGGGTGGGACCCAGTTTTTGGATCACATGGACAATGAAAATTTGGGAGGCGAAAACTTTTTAGGCCCAGGTGGGAAAAAGTGTGGAGGCACTCAATTGAGTCAGCGTTTCCCAAATAATTTGGGCGGCAAAAAAACATTTTAGGCCACAGAGTTGGAAAATCAAAGTGTGGAGGTAAAAGAAAGAGCGGGTTTTCAAGTGGAGTTTAAATTTCGGAGGCGGAAAAACGTTTAGGCCACAATCCAATCAACAGGGGATCACGGCGGGGGCCATGATAGGCAGGGGCACAAAACGGGGGGAAAAAAACAGTTGGGCCCCAGGTGGAAATAAAATGTGGAGGTACGGTGGCAGCGAGAGATCAGGCAGTGGACAATGAATTGGAGGGGAAAAACAGAAAGGCCACGGTGGACAATCCCAAGGGGAGGTCAGGCGGCAGCGTATGAGTCAGGCTGTGGAACAATGCATTCTGGAGGGGAAAAAAACAGTTTAGGCCCAAGGGGGAAACATCACACAGTGGGAGGTCACGGCGGGAGCAGTATGAGTAGGCAGTGGCACAATGACATTTGGAGGGGCAAAAAAGTTTTAGGCAAAGAGGGCACAATCACACAGTGTGGAGTCACAAACAGCAGCAGCATGGTCAGGCAGTGGCCAAATGACATTCTGGGGCGGAAAAACAGTATTAGGCCACAGAGTGGCCAATCCACAGTGTGGAGGTAGGGCCCCGGCAGCAGTTGGGGTTTTGGGCAGTGGCACAATGACATTTGGGGGGCGGCAAACGGATTGGGCCCCCGGTGGCAAATCAACATTTGTGGGGTACGGCGGGGCAGCAGTATGAGGTCAGGCGGGGTGGACAAGACTTTGGGGCGGCCAAAAGTATTAGGCCAAGAGTGCCCAATCCACGTGTGGAGGTCCGGGGGGCCAGTATGAGGTCGGGGCAGTGGCACAAGACATTCGGGAGGCGAAAACAGTATTAGGCCCAGAGGGCAAAATTTACACAGTGTGGGGTACGGCGGCAGGTATGAGATCAGGCAGTGGCCAATGACTTCTGGAGGCGGCAAAAACGTATTAGGCCCAAGTGGCCAACCCCACAGTTGGAGGTCACCGGCGCAGTATGAGGTCAGGCAGTGGAAATGACATTCTGGGGGTGGAAAAACAGTTTTAGGCCACAGGTGGCCAATTCACACAGTGGGGGTCACAAAAGCAGCAGATGAGATAGGCGTGGCACAATGACATTCTGGAGGTGGAAAAACAGGAGAAAGCCACAGAATGGCACAAGACTGGGAGCGGAGGTCCGGCGGCAGGATGAGGTAGGAGGGGCACATGACCGTGTGGAGGGCCGGGCAGGAGCACAGCAGCGATGAGGTCAGAGAGTGGCACAAATGACTTCTGGAGGTGGAAAAAAGGGGAAGCCCAGGTGGCACAATGCTGAGAGCGGAGGCCCGGGCCCCGGCAGCACATGAGTAGGCAGTGGCCAATGACACAGTGTGGGGACTGGCAGCGCCCAGCGCAGCATGAGGTCGACGTGGCCAAAATGACACAGTGTGGATGTCAGGGCAACACCCGAGCAGCAGCTAGGTCATGAGTGGAAAAATGACAGAGTTTTGAGGGGGGGGGTGGCAATACCAGTCCCGGTAAAGAGGTGGTGGCAGTGGAAAACTGCAGCGTGAGTGGATCAGGGGGGTGGCGGCATCAGAATAGTGGTGGGCAGGTAGTTTAACCGCTGACGCCTAAGGATTGGTGTGTGGAACCCTTCCCGACCCACGCTGTTTACTTGAAAGGTCAGTCGTTAAATTTTCCGGGGACAAGCGGGTTTCCTTGGGGAACATGGCCCCCCCGCATAAACACCCGTCTGATGCCCATACGGGCCCCGGGCGGACGTTTCTCCACTGCAAACTCGGCAAGTTGCGGAAAACCCATCCAGTTTGGCTCCCCAGTAGTCCAGCGGATCTTCTAACTGGGGTGGCAGGGGTGCTGCCCAAGTGGCCACCCCCTGTTGGTTCAGGGATGCCCCAGGCCCTTGTGCTGCTGGGATTCCCCCTCACTAGGGGGTAAAGGGAAAGGCTCATCAGTGACTCCAAAATTAGGTTATACTGTGGAGTTTGGTACTGCCCCTACCCCCACCTTCCCCACAGCCGCGGCGTGTATGTGAGCGCTGGGCCCCCCCGGTCAGCCCTGTCGAGGAGGGGATGGCAATGGGCAGCGGCCAACTGATTGAAGGTTTTCCCCTATAGTATTTGAGTTTGTCTTCCCTTAAATTGCGGGAAAAAAGGCTCCCATTTTGGCCCGGTATCGAGGGGGTCCATGGGTGGAGAGCCAGAAGTCCCCCTCTCCGGGATGGACTTTTCGGTTGTCCTAGCCAGCAAATAAAACCTGCTGCGGGCCTCTGAACAGTGACTCCGAGGGGTCCTGCCCCCCATTTCCACTGTATACTGCCGGTGCTTTGGGGCTTTTCCCTCGTTTCTCATCCCCCATCCCCCTTCCAGTGCTCCTGCCCCCCTTCTTTTGTCCCCCTGGGTAGAAATCCATCTTTTCCAGACAATGATCTGCCCAAGTCCTCCTCCTCTCCTTTTCATCCCCACGGACTATGTGGCCCACAAAGATGTGTTGCACGCTTCGTCCCCTCCCCAGCGTTTTTCAGCATCTGTTCCGGGAATAAAGCATGGAAGAACGTTATTCATCCCGTGCCCGGGAAAATGACAAATAATGTGCCCCCCTCAAATGGCCCCCAAAAAAACGGCAGGTGTAAAGCAGGCTCCCATGGGACATAAAGTTACACGGGGAGTACTTTGTCTCCCTGGTCATAAAAAAATTGTTAAGGCCCCTTTCTTTTCATACAGTCGGTCCAACATGTGCAGGCTGGAATTCCAGCGGGGTGGAAAATTCCATATAGGTGTGTTGGGGGAGGCCGTTCTGCCGTAACTGAGGAGGGGTGTTCTGGTTTTGAAGAATGGATAAAGTGCATGCACAGTTTTCCTGGCCATTTTCGAATTTTCTGAAGATCGGTGGAGATTCGGAAACCTTTTTTCACAACCAGATTGAACACGGGCGCCAGCAGGGGCAGGGGACCTCCCTCTGGGTTTTGAAGGGGGACCCCATTTTTCCTCCCATTGCCCGTCACCAGGGTTTCCCGTTTTTGCAGTGGGCGGAGAAGCCACACATCGATTCCTTGCTGCATGACCGGAGCATTTTCCTTCCTGTGGACTTCTTTTTCCCGAGGAAAACCCGGGTGTAGAACTGCGGGGACACCGCTACATGTGGTATGATGGAGCAGTACTTGTGGAGGTAGAGGGGGGTGGTGGTGGAGGGGAGGAGGCGGACATTGGCGGGTGCAGCAGTTTGAAAAAGTGGAGGAGAAAGCGGCGTTCCTGTCCAAGTTTTTGGTGGCTGGGCTGGAAACCCCAATTCACCCAGGGGGCCGTAAAGGAATGTATGGCCCTGAAGTAGTTAAGCTCCAGACTCCGCGCTGCCTGCACCTTGGGAAAAAAACGATAAACTCAAGGATGACCCCCCCTTTTTCACTATTTATGAAGTGCTGGTACTGCCTTTTTGGAAAAGAAATTCGGCTTGGAACTCTCCATTCGGCTGCACAAGCCCTTAGTTTTGAAGGTGCGAGTCCCCCATTTGGAAAAAGGGGGGACTGCAATACCAAAAAACTTGGACAGGAGCCAGTCGCTGCTGCCCTTAGGTGGTTGGACCATATGTTGCTTTTGCATCGCCTCTTAACGACTGCTGGCGATGAGTAGCGAGGAGCAGGGCATCTGGACCCCCCGGGGTGTGTCAAAGAGAAAAGTCCCTTCTGAGAGGTGGGGGAGCCCTTTACTGGCTGCAATGGCATGATGCCACGGGCGCTCTGTTTCTGTTGCTGCGGCGGCAGGATGGACACCCCATTGGGGCCCGTTTCTCCAGGCACCGGATGGGAGCGTGTGTTGACGCGGGCCTGGGGGCCAACGTTAGCTCCCTGGCCGCTTCACTTTTGCCCAAGATTCTACATTCCCAATTGCTCCTCCGGTGTCTTAGCAAAGAATGCCCCACCCCGAGTATCGGTTTTTCCGCCAACACTCCGCATGATGACTATGCTGCCGCTGCTCGCTGGCCCCCGTGCCCCTACTTTCTTGGACCTGCAAAGCGGGTTTTTTTTCCCCCTGGCGCTTTGGGTCCCCACCTCCACTGCTGCATTTCCCGTGATCACGCCCCAGACCCACTTGTGGCTGCGTGCTGCCCCGCGCGCAAGCTGACGCCCCCCTTTTCCCCGACGTGATGAAAACCTTGCCTCACCGGCTCCAAGTGCGTCGGCACATCTTTATTATTTTTGTTTTATGTCACGCTGTCCTTCCCGGTTTGGTATGGAGGCGACCTCTCACAACTTTACCTCCCATGCCACTTCCCCAAATTTTAACTTTGCCCCCTACTGCAAGAAACAGGCATATTTGGCCCCATTCCCTTGCTGCCCAAAGGTGCAGATGCCTCCTCCCAAAATTGTTCATCCCGAAAAATGTGGCGCTGGCCCGACCACATAGTAGATCTTGGCTGAGGGAAAAGGTGGGGGCAGGGGGGCTGAGGAAGGTGAGGGCGTGACCGCCCCGGGGCCCTTTCCAATAAAGGTTGTGTCTGGGTTCCCCCCGATCTTGGCGGGGGTTTTTTCAGTGTCTTGGGAGGAAAAAGGATGACCTAGTCAACCAAACAAGAACCCTTGGGTTGCTGAACAACAACGGCCCAGAAGACAGGGCGTTGTGGCTCACCCAGTGACCCGCTGCGAGTCCCTTGCTGTGCTGCGGGCTGGGACTGTTCCGGAAAGTTTGTGCCCGCCACTCGCAGTGCGGGCCTGCCCCCTCTTGTCGAATATGTTTTTTTCTAAAAAGTAAGCCCCGTTTGATGATGATATCTGTTATGATAAAAAAACACCCCGTTTTTGATCCAAATACCAGTAAAGCTTGGGTAACCCTTTGGTATAAATTGCGTCACAAATGGCCGGAAAAATTTTATTGTATGTGTCGTTTTAAAAACACTGTGTTTTTTACTAAAATTAAAAGCCAAACGGCTTAATTAACTTCGGACATAATTAGGCTACAGGAAAAATTATATATTTTGGCATAAAAAGCGGTTTTTTTTTTGTGCAACCGCAAAAAAAAGCTTAATTAACCCCCGGTTTTAATTGCGCCAAAGAATTGAGCCCCACAAAAGTAGCTTTGTAGGTGTTACAAATTTTGGGGTTTTTTTTGCCCCACAAAAAAAGAGTACAGTTAATTTCTTTTCTTGTGGGAATTAGGCTACAGGAAAAATTTTTATATTTTTTTCGTTGAAAAAGAGGTTTTTTTTTTCACACACACCAAAAAAAACGTTAATTAACCCCTGGATGTAAATTTCGGCCCAAAAAATTGAGGCCAAAATAGTAGCTTTGTAGGTGTTCAAAAAGCTGTTTTCTCGCCCCAAAAAAAAAGGATTTGTTGTAATTTAACCTTGTTTTTGAATTCTACAGGAAAAATTTATATTTTTGGCGTTGAAAAAAATGGTTTATTTTTTTTCAGCACACCCGCAAAACAAGCTTAATTAACCCCCTGGATGTAAAATTTGGGAAGGATTGAGCCCAAAAATAGTAGCTTTGTAGCGTTTTAAATTGCGTGTTTTTCGCCACAAAAAAGAGTACAGTTGTAATTTTCCCTTTGCTTGTGAAATTTGGGCTCAGGAAAAATTTTTATTTTGGCGTTTTAAAAAAAACGGTTTATTTTTGTCAGCACACCGCAAAAAACGATTAATTAACCCCCGGATGTAAAATTTGGGAATAGAAATTTGGCCGCACAAAATAGTACTTTGTAGTGTGGTTTCAATTGGTGTTTTCTCGCCAAACAACAAAGATACAGGTAAATTTAACCCTTTTCTTGTGAAATTTGGCCGGAAAAATTTTTATTTTGGCGTTTAAAAAGACGGTTTATTTTTGTCGCACAAGCAAAACAACGCTTAATTTTAACCCCTGTTTTAAATTGTACAAAAGAATTAAGCCGACAAAAAAAGAGCTTTGTGGTGTTACAAATTTCGTGTTTTCTATGCCACAAACAGGATAAATTGTAATTCCCTTTTCTTGTGAATTTTGGCTACAGGAAAAATTTAAATTTTTTTTGGCGTTGAAAAAACGGTTTATTTTTGTCAGCACACCGCAAAAAACGCTTAATTACCCCCCGGATGTAAATTGTAAATAGAATTAAAGCCGCACAAAATAGGGTTTTTACTTTTTAGCATGTTACAATTGCGTTTTTTTCTTTTTATCACACAAACAAGAGATACCCAGTTGTAATTTTTTTAAACCTTTGCTTTGAATTAGGGCTACGGAAAATTTAATATTTTGGCTTGAAAAAGCGGTTTATTTTTTCAGCACACCAGCAAAAAAAAAAGTTAATTAACCCCGGATGTAAATGCGCCAAAGAATTTTAGCCGCACAAAAAGTAGCTTTTGTAGCGTGTTACAATTGCTGTTTTCTCGCCACACAACAAGAGTAAGTTGTAAATTAACCTTTGCTTGTGGAATTTTTGGCTTACAGGAAAAATTTATTTTATTTTGGCATTTGAAAAGACGGTTTTTTTTTTGTCAGCACACCAGCAAAACAACGCTTAATTAACCCCCGGATGTAAATGCGCAAAGAATTGAGCCCCACAAAAAGTACTTTTGTAGCTGTTACAATTGCGGTTTTTTTACGCCCCACAACAAGAGATAAGTTTTAAAAAAACCTTGTTGTGATTAGGTCAGGAAAAAATTTATATTTTGGCGTTTAAAAAGGGTTTCTTTGGGGTCGCACACCCGCAAAAAAAACGCTTAATTAACCCCCCGGATTTAAATTGCGGCAAAGAATTAGCCGCCAAAATAGTAGCTTTGTAGCGTTTACAATTTGGGGTTTTTCGCCAACACAAGGTACGTTGTAAATTAAAACCCTTTGCTTGTGAATTAGGCTACAGGAAAATGTTATATTTTGGCGTTTAAAAGACGGTTTCTTGGGTTCAGCACACCCGCAAACAAAAGCTTAAAAACCCCTGGGTGTAAAATTTCGCTTTGAAAATTTAGAGCCAAAAAAAAAGTGGTATTTGATTGTAAAAACCTGTTTTTTAAATGAATACAACAGGAAATGGTTAGCTCCCACTTTTGGGTATTGAAAGTATATGCGCTGCAGTGGACGCACATGGATTTCAGATCAAAACCCAAAAAATTAGAAATAGAACTTAAGGACAGTCTTGAGACAATTGAGCACCCCACAGAAATCGTATTTAAAAATCAATTTTCGTAAGAGTATCAGCCCCGGCAGACCTTCCTGATGAGCACGTGAGAGGAGTGTGAGCCCCGGCGGGCCCGGACTTTTTTGTGCGGTGACGTCACAGAATCCCGCCGGGGCTTGATTGGCTTCCCTTGCACTGCTGCGGCATGCCCTTCTTCCCAGAGTGCTTTGCCCATGTAGCGCCATGTGCTCGAGCCATTTATCAATCAAAAGACATTGTTCACCCGAAGTACCAAAGTTCGACTTGTTCCGAACCGAAATTTTTCCCGAATTCTAAACGAATTCCACTTCGTTAGAATCAATTCGCCCATCTCTAAAAATAGTATATTCACGTAGAGTACATGAAGGAGCACAACATTCTTGTGGGGAAGGGACAATTTCATCTTAGACTTCAACCATCATCTTTGAAAACAGCATTTTGGCAGATATACCGTACAATCCTGTACTTTCTCTCCTATAGTTTAGAACAAATGGGGGATTCTTCACTTCTGCAATTTTTAAAAAAATACAAATAAAAATATTAGGAACATCTCGATGTACATTTTAATGCTGTTTAAGCAATATAGAATGGTTGACTGGCTAAGTTTATTTAGGATTCTGTTTGTTTTGTGAAAGCTTAATTCTTTCATGCCTGAAGGTGTTTTAGGCTAGAGACTAGACTAGAGAAAAATGTAATCTTTTGGAATGATTCATTTTAAAGTTCTTTCTTTATTTCTTAGATTGCTACTTTTTTGTGACAAATGTATGACTATGTCTACACTGCGTTTTTTTCCGATGCAGGACCAAGGTTTTTTTGTCACGCTTTGTACAAAAACCGCGGTTGCTTTCATTTTTTTGCCATCACCCAATTGTATTGTATTGGAGCGGCAAGAAAAAATAAAAGGCAGGGTATTTTTAAAAAATGTTTTAAAAACGCTGGTGCTGAGATGAGCGGGGGGATACAGTTTGTCTTTTTCTATTGGGTCTATGGGGCTGCAGAAAAGATCTATCTTCGGCGCTTTTTAAAAAAAAAGCACCAAAATACAAATTTTAATCCTGTGCAGTGGGGGCTTGCCCAAGGTTTCTTAACATTAAAAACTGGAGATTACATCATCAAATTACTTGAAAACGTAAAAAACAAGAAATGCATTCCTATTTTTTTCCATTAACTGCTTTCCTATTGTTGTGTTTAATTAAAAATATTTAGCCCAAATTAATCATCTAGCTGTTCTGTGTCTAGAAACATCAAAATGTGTGCATTGTGACATGTATAACATAGCTACAGTGCCAAGAAATAAAACTAAGGAGAAATATTTCTAAAAACTGCAGAATCATAGCAAGAAATGTTGACTATTTTGTGTTAACATTGGCTGTAGGAAAATGAATTCAATTTATTTATCAGCAAAAAAATGTTATTTGTCAATTTTACCTCCACTTTGCTTCAATTTCTGTTAAGCACCTGAAGAGTTACGAAACTTTCTAATTGCTGTTTTAAATTACTTGATATGTTCATATTTAAAAGGGCAGAAACCGCCCTAACCAAGGTCACAAATGACCTAGTAACCGTTAAAGCCTCACATCACTACTCTGTACTTCTCCTCTTAGACCTGTCCTCTGCCTTTGACATTGTTGACCATTCCCTCCTGCTATAAATCCTCTCATCCCTCAGCAGCACGGACTCAGCCCTTTCCTGGATCTCCTCTTACCTCACTGATCGTAAATTCAGTGTCTCTCACTCTCGCACCACCTCCTCCTCTCGCCCGCTCTCTGTTGGTGTCCCTCAAGGGTCAGTCCTGGGCCCACTACTCTTTTCTATCTACACTCTTGGTCTGGGTCAGCTCATAGCATCACATGGCTTTCAATACCACCTGTATGCTGATGACACCCAACTTTACATCTCCGGCCCAGACATTAACGCTCTACTGTCCCGGATCCCAGACTGCCTATCATCCATATCCTCATTCTTCTCCTCCCGTCTCCTAAAACTTAATGTAGAGAAAACTGAATTCATTATCTTCCCACCGTCACACTCCATCCCTCCACCTGATCTCTCTATTATAGTCAATGGCTCTACACTCTCACCGGTCCCGCAAGTCCGCTGCCTTGGGATAACACTTGACTCCGCTTTGTCCTTCAAACCCCACATCCAAACCCTTACCTCCACCTGCCACCTCCACCTGAAAAACATCTCTCGCATCCGCTCATTCCTTAACCCCGTCACTACAAAAATGCTGGTCCATGCCCTTGTCATCTCCCGCCTAGACTACTGCACCATCCATCTCTGCAGCCTCCCATCTTGCACTCTTGCTCCCCTTCAATCCATCCTCAACTCTGCTGCCCATCTTATCCACCTCTCTCCTCGCTACTCCGCTGCCTCTCCTCTCTGTCCATCGATTCACTGGCTCCCATTGCCCAGCAAATCCCGTTCATGCTGCTAACAATGACCTACAAGGCTATCCATAACCTCTGCCCTTCATACATCTCTGCTCTAATCTCCAGATACCTCCCCTCATGCAACCTCCGCTCCTCACAGGACCTTCTTCTTTGATCTCCTCTTGTCAGCTCCTCACACAACCGTCTCCAAGATTTCTCTCATGCCTCCCCCATACTCTGGAACTCACTGCCCCAACACATCAGACTCTCCCCAACTTTCACCAGCTTCAAAAGCAACCTGAAAACCCACTTCTTCAGGATAGCCTATGACCTAGAAAAACCCCGCAGTCACTACACCCCACAAGCATGTCTGCCCCTCTGTCTCTTTCCCCCTTCCTTGTAGATTGTAAGCCTTCGCGGGCAGGGCCCTCTCTCCCTCTGTACCTGTTGTTAGTCACAGACTGTCACTATTGTAAACGTTTGACTTATGTTATGTATGTAACCCCCTGAATGTACAGCGCCCTGGAATCAATGGCGCTATAAAATAAATAATAATAATAATAATAATAATAAAGTCACCTCCAAGCCACTCAATTTTCTTGAAAATGTAAAAAATTGCTGTTAACCTTATAAGCCTTTTAATGTCTTAAAAAAATGTAAGGGTGTTAAAAAAAAACTATGTCAATGTGAACAGATATATGTTAAATCTTATTTACCATCTTTGTGTAATAGACAATATTTTAAGCAGAGAATATAAAAAATGGGAAATTTCATATTTTTTTTATTCATAAATTTACACATAATATATTGACTAGGTTTACTCCAAAATAGAGAAAGATCTGTTAATCAAAAACATACTTAGAATCACATGAATGAGTAAAAATATTAGGCCTTATCCACATTGAATTTTAGTGGCTGGAAGCTGTCACTGAATGCATTACTTGACAAAATCCATGTGGCTTCCACAAGGAAGCCGTTTCCTATAAAATCTAATAGGAACCAGTACCATAATTTAAACAATGCAGACACAATTCTCCACATAGGTGTTGTGTTTGAGTGTTTTAGTGACAGGGAACTGATTATTTCAGTGCCCTGCCTGTCACAGTTCATGATTGAACCATCAGTGTGACAGATCAAACCTACCAATAGTACTGCATCACATCAGTATATCTATGCTATATCATGCTGCTTGCTGGTTGAACTTTATATGATAACAGTATAAATGATGTCTCTTCACAAATAATAAGTTGATGTTTTGAGGAAAACATGGTTAAGAGCAGATGACACTTAGCCTATTATAATGTATGTAGAGTCTGGCTGTCTGGTCCCTTCTGATATCATCCAGGCAGCTTAATTTAAGAGATCTGGTTTTTGTCTCCATTATTTGCAAATCTATGTTTATCCTTTACCTGGCTTTTTGTTTCTATGTACTGATTTGGTTCCTTACTCCAGATTCTGACCAATACCCTGACCTCAACCTTTTCCCAGAATGATGTTCCCGTCTCATTTTTTGGTTTGTTGCGTGGTATCAGGTAACCATATTTCATTCTCATCCTCTGTTATGTTGCATCCTAACTACTATTCTAATAGAAAAAAAAAATCCCTAGCTACATTTCAAGCTTTGCATTCAGGCTCATTGCTGAAACATCTCTGTTTTTCCATAGCTTATCAATAATTTCTCCTTGAAGTATCTCCCCAAACATTTCAAAACCCGATTAGAACTATAAGAAACGGGTATTTTTACTTAGGTGGAATATTTAAACCAGTGTGTCTGTGTACTTCATGCCTGTGATTGCTCCTTGTATCCTTCCTATTTCCCCTTTTGCTACCTGCCATTCTGACAGTACTTTCTGCTTTTTGTACTTTGGCCTATTACTTGGTTATTCTCTGCTCCTCAATTTGGTTCTACAGACTCAAGGTATTTGACCTCAACTAGCTGGACCATGTTGCATGTTCTGTGTTTTGTCCTGTATCCTCTCTTCTTCCTAGTTCGTCTTCATACACCTCTTTGATGAGGCAACCTGGGTGTCTAGTAAAGAAGTCCATCCTGCTGTTTCTTGACCATATTTCAGTTTCATCCTATGTTTTGTTACCTCCTGACCCTCTTGGGAGGGTCATCTGGGTGGTCTGGTATTTCTCACTGTTTCTAAGAAAGTTCTCTTGCCTGTAAAAATATTATTTAACAGTAACATTGTTTCTAGTAATGATTTTGAGGACTGTGGTTCTCCAACTAGTGTTTTGGATTTATGCATTGCTCACAAACTGGGTATTCCAATTCTGCAATTCACGATTCCAGTTAATGTATTTGCTGTGAATAATAGCTCTCTGTCTCAATGTGGCCATTAGGTTCCTTACTCCAGCAGTAGTAGGAACTATGCACTCTGAAGATAATTCCTTTGTTGTGCTTGATAATTTACATAGAGATTTGATTCTAAGCTTACTGTGGTTACAGTTACACAACCCTGTAATTGATTGGATAAAAGCGGATTTGGTTATCACTGCTAATGTTTCTCTTTGAAATAGGTTGTGATTCATTCTTACCACATAGATCATATGTAGAGATGGGCGAATTGATTCTAACAAAGTGAAATTCGTTTAGAATTTCAGGAAAACTTTGGTTCTAACAAAGTGAACTTTGGGGTACTTCAGGTGAACAAAGTGTGCTTTGATTGATAAAGGTGCGAGCACATGACGTTACATGGGGCAAAAAAATCGGGGAGAAAAAAGGGCTAAGCCTACATACATGTGCAAGATAAGCCAATCAGGACCGGGGGATTTTGTGATTTCACCGCACTAATAAGTCGGACCCCCGGGGAGCTCTCCCGCTCTCCGTACGATTAGGGAAGGTGGCAGGGTTTGCTTAGAATCTTTAATAAAAAAACTCATTTTTATACAGCGTTTTTTTGGGGGGTGTCCAGCTTTTTAAAGGATGCTTTCTTAACTTTTCTAATTTTGATTTTTGGGTTTTGGGAAATGAAGTCCAGTGTGCGTCCAATGCAGTGCAAAATTTTTTTTAATGCTATCGCTCAAGCAAAATGAAATTATCCAAGGTTTTTTAAAAAGTTTTCCTTTTTTGTACCTAAAAACAGCCTTTTAAAAATCAAAACTTATTTTGGTTGCTCAATTTCTTTTGCGAATTTTTCATCAGGGGGTTTAAATTTAAACGTTGTTCTGCTGTTGGTTGAAAATCACCGCCAAAAAAAAAATTTTTGTAGATAATTCATAACCGAAGGTTTTTTACAATTTTTCTTTTGTTTTTACCGTAAAATACAGCCCTTGTAACGCTACAAAGCTGGTAGTTTTTGGTTTCTCAATTCTTTTTTGCAATTTACTCCGGGTTAAATTTAAGGTTGTTTTGTGTTTTGGTCACAAAAAAAACCGTCTTTTTCACCCCCAAAAAAGACATTTTTCCTGTAGTATAATTCATAACGAAGGTTTTTACAAATTTTTTCTCTTTTTGTGTACCGTAAAAAAACACGCCATTTTTAAAAAACGCTACAAAATGGTAGTTTTTGGTTGCTCGATTTTTTGGCAATTTACATCCTGGGTTATTAAGCGTTGTTCTGCTGCTGTGGTACTAAAAGAAACCTTCTTTTCCCCCAAAGAAGCAATTTGTCTGTGTATAATTCATAACCCAAGGTTAAATTTCAAGTTTTTCTCTTGTTGTGTACATAAAATAACGCCCTTTTAATACGAAAAGTGGTGGTTTTTTGGGTTTCTCAATTCTTTTGCGCAATTTACATCCCGGGGTTTTAAATTTAAAGGTTGTTCTGCTGTTGTGACTAAAAGAAACCGTCTTTTTCACCGCCAAAAAAACATTTTTCCTGTAGCCCTAATTTTAACGAAGGTTAATTAAAGTTTTTCTCTTGTTGTTTACCCTAAAATAACGCCATTTTTAACACGCACAAAGTGGTAGTTTTTGGTTGCTCAATTCTTTTGGCAATTTCATCCAGGGGGTTTTTAAAGTTGTTTCTGCTGTTTTTGGTACTAAAAGAAAACCGTTTTTTCACCTCCAAAAAGACTTTTTCCTGTAGTATAATTTATAACCCAAAAGGGTTTTACAAGTATTTTTCTTGTTTGTACAGTAAAATACAGCCCTTGTAAAACTACAAAAACTGGTAGTTTTTTGGTTGCCGATTTTTGCGCAATTTACACCAGGGTTAATTAAGATTTTTTTGCTGTTGTGGGCACTAAAAAAACATCTTTTTCACGCCCAAAAGACATTTTTCCTGTAGCATAAAATTTCCTAACCGTAGGTTTTTTTACAATATTTTTTGTTGTGTACTGTGAAAAACACGCCATTGTAAAACAACTACAAAGTGGTGTTTTTTTTTGCTCAAATCTTTTTCGCAATTTTAATTGGGGTTTAAATTTAAATGTTGTTCTCGTTTTGGTCATAAAAAAAACCGTCTTTTTCACCCCCAAAAAAGACTTTTTCCGGATAAATTTATAACCAAAGGGTTAGTACAAGTTTTTCTCTTGTTTGTACCGTAAAAACACGCCATTGTAACACGCACAAAGCTGGTAATTTTTTGGGTTTTCTTTCTTTGCGCAATTTGATCCGGGGAATTTAAGCTTTTTCTGCTGCTGTGGTCATAAAAAAAACCTTTTTTTTTCACCGCCAAAGAAGCAATTTTTCCCGTGCATAATTCCCCTATCCCAAGGTTTAAATTTAAACCTGTTTGTGTTTTTCATTCATAAAATACACAGTTTTTTAAACAACAATACAAATAAATTTTTTTCCTTCCATTTTTGGGAGCGCAATTTATATCCCAAGGGGTTTCCCCGTTGTTAGTGGTTATTTGGAGTCAAATAGGGTTGTATTTTTCATTTAAGATATTTTTACAAAAAGTGTCGTACATTTTTAGAACAAACAGTATCAGACAGAGAGGTGCAGGTCTTCACCTTTTGGTGGCAGTGGGACAAAAATTCCTGGGGAGGGCCCCGGTCGCAGACAGCAAGGTGACGTCGCACAGGGGGGCACCCCGGAGGCCAGAAAGCGGTGTATCTAGCAGCCCTGTGTTGTTCAGCAAAACCCCAAAAAGGGTTTTGATTGGTTGATAGGGCATCCACTTTCCCCCCAGATACATTGACAAACCCCGCAATCGGTGGGAAAGTCAGACACAACCCCTTTTTTGGCATGGGCCCGGGGGGGGGTCAGGGCCCCACCCGTCCTCTACCCCCTCTATCCCATCGGCCCCCGGAGATCTACTTGTGGTTGGGCTCGAGCCACTATATAGCGAGGGGGAACAATTTAGGGAGGCAGTCTGCAGCTATTGGCAGCGAAGGAATGGGCCATATCCCCCCTTCTTGCGTAGGCGGCAAAGTATAGATGTGGGGAGGGAAATTTGGGGTCAGTTGTAGGGGTAAACCCTGCATACCAAAGGGTGATGAGGACAGAGTGACGATGAAACACAAAATTTTGATGATGTAGAAGACCGCACTTGGGAGCGGGTTGAAGCAAGGCTTCATCATCGTCAGGAGAAAAGGGCGTCAGTTGCGCGTCAGGCAGCGTCGCAGCCACAGTGGGTTGTGTGGCCGTGAGTCATCAGGTAGCAGCAGCGTGAGGTCGGGAGCCAAGCGGCCACGGGTAGAAAACCCGCTTCGCAGGTCCAAGAAGTAGCGGCACAGGGGCTCAGCGAGGCAGCGCGGTAGTAGTCACTCAGTGCGGAGCGTTGGCGGTAAAATCAGCTACTCGGCGGTGTGGCAGTTCTTTGCTAAGACACCCGGGAGCCGAATATGGGTATATGTAGAATCTGTGGGCAGAAATTGAAGCATGGCCAGGGAGCTAACGGTGGCACCACGGCCCTGCGTCAACACATGCAGTGTCACCATCCGGTGGCCTGGGAGAAACGTGGCTCAGATGTGGTGGTCCATCCTGCCGCCGCACCAGCGCCCAGTGGCAAGCATGCCATTGCAGCCAGTTAAGGCTCCACCACCTCTGCAGAAGGGAGCTGTTTCTCGTTGACAGCATCTCCCGGTCCAGATGCACCTGCTCCTCGCTACTCCAGGCACCAGCAGTCGTTCAGCGAGGCAATTGCAAAGAGACAACAGTATGCGTCCAACCATCCTAAGGTGCAGCAGCTGACCGTGCTCCTGTCCAAGTTGTTGGTACTGCAGTCCCTCCCTTTCCAAATGGTGGACTCTGCACCATTCAGAGAACTAATGGCTTGTGCCAAGCCGAGATGGAGAGTTCCAAGCCGTAATTTCTTTACCAAAAACGCAGTACCAGCACTTCATAAATATGTAGAACAGAAGGTGGGCCGGTCCTTGAGCTAATCGATTTTATCCAAGGTGAACTGCAGCGCGGACGTCGTGAGCTGTAACTACGGACAGGGCAAGTATATGTCCTTTACGGCCAATTGGGTGAATGTGATTCCTGACCATGCACACCAACAACTTGGACAGGAGACGCCGCTTTCTCCTCCACGTTGTTAAACTGCGGCTCCTGCGCCAGTGTCCGCCTCCTCCTCCTCCCCCAAACACCACACCATCTCACCCTCCAAAAGTACTGCTCCATCATACCACATGTGTAGGGCACAGCGGTGTCACGCAGTTCTACACCTGGCTTGCCTCGGCGAACGAGGTCACACAGGGGAGGAACTGCTCCACGTCATGTAGCAAGAAATCGATGTGTGGCTTTCTCCGCACCAACTGCAAATCATAACCATTGTGACGGACAATGGGAGGAACATGGTGTCCGCGCTGCACCGAGGAGGGATGGCCCATGCGCCCTGCATGGCGCACGTGTTCAATCTGGTTGTAAAAAAGGTTCCTGAAGTCTCCACTGATCTTCAGAAGATTTTGAAAATGGCCAGGAAACTGTGCATGCACTTCATCCATTCCTACAAAGCCAGGAACACCCTCCTCGAGTTGCAGCAGAAGAAGGCCTCCCCAACACATCTGATATGCGATTTTTCCCACCCTTGGAATTCTTGCCTGCACATGTTGGACCGACTGTATGAACGAGAAAGGCTATTAACGATTTTTTGATGATCCAGGCGGACAGTAGTACCCCCCTGTGTAACTTTGATGTCAGCCAGTGGCAGCTCATGCTGATACCTGCCGTTTGTTGGGGCATTCGAGGAGGCGAGTTATTTGTCAGTTGCCAGGACTACGGGGGAATAACGTCTTTCCCCACTGCTTCATGTCCTTGGAACAGATGCTGAAAAATCTGTCTGGGCAGGGGACTGGAGACGTGGCGCTAATCTCGTGGCCACATGAGTCCGGGTGGGGACTGAAATTGGAAGAGGAGGAGGACATTGGAGCAGAAGTATTGTCTGGTGAAATGAGTGGATTTTCTACCCAGGTGACAAGAGAGGAGGAGCAGGAGCAGCTAGAGAAAGTAGATCGAAATGAGGAAGACGAGGCAGATGACCCACAAGCACCGTGGCAGTATACAGTGGAGATGGAGGCAGGGAGCCCTCGGAGTCACTTGGGGCAGAGGGCCCGCAGCATGCTGATTTGCCTGGCCCAAAGTGACAGCAAAAATAGTCCCCACCCGGCAGAGGGATGACTTCTGGCTCTCCACCCTATTGGACCCTCGCTCCCGGTCCAAAATGGGAGCCTTTTTCCCAGCTGCTGAGCGGGAGGACAAACTCAAATACTATAGGAAAATCCTCCTAGTCAGTTGGCGCTGCCTATGTGGGGCATCGTCCCCCCTCTGTACAGGTCTGACCGGGGGGTTCATCAATGCTCACGTACACTGCTGCGGCTGCTGGGGGAAGGTGGGGGGTAGGAGCAGTACCACTCCATCAGCAGCAACCTAAGTCTGGAGTCACTGATGTGCAGCTTCCTTCACCCGCCTAGTGAGGAGGGCAGTCGCCAGCAAGCAGCAGCGGGACCTGGAGCAGACCCTGAACCAACAGGGGGTGGCCTACTTGGACAGCACTCTGCCCCCCGTTAGAAGATCCGCTGGACTTCTGGGGAGCCAAACTGTTTGTGTGGCCGCAACTTCCCGTGTTTGCTGTGGAGATGCTGTCCTGCCCGGCCAGTTGTGTGGCATCAGTGCGGGTGTTCAGTGCGGCGGGGGCCATCGTTTTCCCCAAGGAGAACCCGCTTGTCCACGGAAAAGTTGAACGACTGACCTTTGTCAAGATGAATCAGGCGGGGATCGGCCAGGATTTCCACACACCAAGGCCTTAGGCGTCAAACTACATCAGCCATGACGCCTCACCCAAACTGTGAGAAATGAGTCTGGGTTCAAACTACCTGCCTCAGCCACTATTCTGATAGCGCCAACCGCCTGATGCCACACATCTGCTGACAGTTTCTCCATCTGCCACCAACCATCTTTACCAGGGACCTGTATTGCCACCCACCTCCACATTCTGTCATTGTGCCACTTTATGACCTCATGCTGCTGCTGCTGCTGTTGCTGGTACCGTGACATCCACACTGTGTCATTGTGCCACTCTCTGACCTCATGCTGCTGCTGCTTTTGTTGCTGCTGCGGTCACCTCCACACTGTGTTATTGTGCCACTCTCTGACCTCATGCTGTTGTTCCTGCCGCCGTCACCTCCACTCTGTGTCATTGTGCCACTCTGTGGCCTACTCCTGTTTTTGCCACCTCCAGAATGTCATTGTGCCACTGCCTGACCTCTGCTGCTGCTACCGTGACCTCCACACTGTGTCATTGTCCCACTCTGTGGCCTATTCCAGTTTTTGCCACCTCCAGAATGTCATTGTGCCACTGCCTGACCTCATGCTGCTGCTGCCGTGACCTCCACACTGTGTCATTGTGCCACTCTGTGGCCTACTCCTGTTTTTGCCACCTCCAGAATGTCATTGTGCCACTCTCTGACCTCATGCTGCTGCTGCTTCCGTGACCTCCACACTGTGTCATTGTCCCACTCTGTGGCCTACTCCAGATTTTTCCACCTCCAGAATGTCATTGTGCCACTGCCTGACCTCATGCTGCTTCTGGCGTGACCTCCACAATGTGTCATTGTGCCACTCTGTGGCCTACTCCTGTTTTTGACACCTCCAGTATGTCATTGTGCCACTGCCTGATCTCATGCTGCTGCTGCCGTGACCTCCACACTGTGTCATTATGCCACTCTGTGGCCTACTCCAGCTTTTGCCACCTCCAGAATGTCATTGTGCCACTGTCTGACCTCATGCTGCTGCTGCCGTGACCTCCACACTGTGTCATTGTCCCACTCTGTGGCCTACTCCAGTTTTTGCCAGCTCCAGAATGTTATTGTTCCACTGCCTGACCTCATGCTGCTGCCGTGACCTCCACACTGTGTCATTGTGCCACTCTGTGGCCTACTCCTGTTTTTGCCACCTCCAGAATGTCATTGTACCACTCTCTGACCTCATGCTGCTGCTGTGGCTGTTGCCGTGCGCTCCACACCCTATCATTGTGCCACTCTCTGACCTCATGCTGTTGCTCCTGCCTTCACCTCCACTCTGTGTCATTGTGCCACTCTGTGGCATACTATTGTTTTGCCACCTCCAGAATGTCATTGTGCCACTGCTTGACCTAATGCTGCTGCTGTGTCTGCTGCCGTGCCCTCCACACTGTGTCATTATGCGACTCTGTGGCCTACTCCAGTTTTTGCCTCCTCCAGAATGTCATTGTGCCACTGTCTGACCTCATGCTGCTGCTGCCGTGACCTCCACACTGTGTCATTGTGCCACTCTGTGGCCTACTCCAGTTTTTGCCACCTCCAGAATGTCATTGTGCCACTGTCTGACCTCATGCTGCTGCTGCCGTGACCTCCACACTGTGTCTTTGTGCCACCCTGTGGCCTACTCCTGTTTTTGCCACCTCCAGAATTTCATTGTGCCACTCTCTGACCTCATGCTGCTGTGGCTGCCGCCGTCACCTCCACACTCTGTCACTAATGTGGCCACCTGAGCTCTTAGCTTGTTTTATTCCAGCTTTCGCTGCTATGACTTTATCAGGCTACATTCCCGCTTCAGTTTTTTTGGTCAGTTTTGCCCTTTTAAGTGCCCAGGGAGTTTTATAGTGAAGTGATTCTAAGAGCGGCGGCAGTCATCTGCGTGTCATATTAAAACACAACATTGTATGAAAACCAAACCAAGCTCCCTCTGTATATTTAAGCATGGCACAACGTTCTACAGCACCCTGCAGGCTCTGTGCAGCCTGGAAATAGCTGTTAACGCGATTCGTCCCGAAGTAATTCGGACCGAAACGAATTTTGTCAGGAAGTTCGGCGAAGTCACCAAATCTAATTTTTTTGAAATTCGCCCATCTCTAATCATATGATTGTACCATTGAATCACTTTCTAATGCTAAATGCCCTAAGGGGAGGGTATATATTTTGTCAACATCAAGGAGGGAGAGAGACTGATACATTTAGCAAAGTTCTACTCAACTTCCTGACTTATCACTGGAACCCACTTTCTCTAAAAGTTTAAAGGTTTTCACTATTTCTCCTGATCTTGCCCCTAATATTGGAGAACAACAATCTTTAGACCTGCCCAACACCCCCACTGGGAAGTGATTTGTACCTACACAGTTTAGACTTGTGTAATAAAGT
>JAODAL010025440.1:0-58642 GCA_025379985.1 Phyllomedusa bahiana | reverse complement strand
GTATGTATTATCTGATTTTTCTAAAGCTTTTTGATACGGTGCCACTTTAAAAGGTTGGTAAAATAAAATGAGAATGCTTGGACGGGGGGAAATGTGTGCAAGTGGGAAAGTAATGGTCACTGATAGAAAACAAAGGGTAGTAATTTCGGTAATATCAGATGGATCGCTGTTATAGGGGGTCCCACAAGGGTCAGTTTTGGGGCCCCTATCCTCTTCCCAACATTTTCATTAATGATCTTACACGGGGAATACACAGTAGAATATCGATTTTTGCAGACGATACAAAGTCTGTAAGTAATCAACCAATAAGGAAAATGGTTATTACAAAGGGATCTGGATAAGTTGGACCCTGGGCAGGGAAATGGCAGATGAGGTTTATACAGTTAAATGAAAAGGTTATGACTGGGGGGGAAAAATCCATTACTGATTACATTTTAAATGGAAAAACATGGTTAAAATTTATGGAGAAGGGATTTGGGGAAAATCCTTGTGGACGTAAATTAACTGTAGCACCCAAATTTTTTGACAGCAGCTCCCAAGGTAATGGATCTTTGGGGTGCTTTAAAAGGGGGCTGAGGCACATGAGAAAAATTTTTTCCCCCCATTATACAACACGGTTCCCCACACGGGATTATTGTTACATTTTTTGGGCCCCAGTGCACGGGAAAGATTGTAAGCTTGAACGGTACAAAGGCGGGCAACAAAAATAATAAAAAAGGGGGTGGACTACAATACCAGAAAGTTAGAAGATTGGGTTATTTTTTTTAGAGAAAGACGGCTTCGGGGGGACATAATAAAATGTTTAAATAATTTAAAGGTCAAAATTTGAGATCTCTCCAAGTTTATTTATACACAGGGTGTTCTAGAACAAGGGGGGATCCTTTTAGTCTTGGGAACAAAATTTCTAATAAAATGAAAGGGTTCTTACTGTAAGAGCAGTGAGATTGGAAATCTCTGCCAGAGGGATTGTCATGGTGAATTCAAATTACGGAGTTTAAAAAATGGTTTGATGCTTTCTGGGCGTAAAAATATAACAAGTTTAGTGTTAATTCAGGAAAAGGGGTCATTGATCCCGGGGTTTTTTTGATTGCCAATTTGGGGTCGGGAAGGTTTTTTTTTTTTAAAAGGAGGCAATTGGCCTTACTCTTTGGGGTTTTTTCCTTCCTCTGGATCAACACCTTAGTAGCGGCTGAAAATGGGTGGGCGTCTTGTCTTTTTCCAGCCCTTCAACTATGTAAATACCCCCAAGGGAAATTTTTCAGTTCTGCAAAACCTTTTTGTGGCTGCTGGAAGTTTTCCTTAACTAGGTCCCCTTTTTTCACCCGCTCCTAGAATGACTGGTCCAAATGCTTCTGGGATAGGGGCTTTAAGCCTTGTTTACTTCTTTTACAAGGAGTGCGCACCGAGGTCTCCATGAGGTGCAATACCCCGGGGGCCCAGGACAAGAGGGGCGCTGTTTTAGTAAGGGAAAGCTACTGTAGCATTGTAGAAATATCATTTTAGTAAATTAATATTGTGTTTGACCCTTGGAACTAAGAGATTGAAATCCTAGAATGATAACATTTGCATGTCATTATGTACAATCCTAAAGGACCATTGTTTTGTTTCTGTAATTTTTCAACTTTAGCGCATTAGAAATTGGTTCTATGTGCCAGGATTTCACACTGCTGCCACTGGGTCATGTGACCTGCACTCTGGGTCGCTGAAGCACACAGCATGGTGGTTGTTTGACCCAGAAGTGAATCTCTCTGTGCATTTCTATGGGAGATTCTATGTCAGATTTATAGGAATGCACAGAGAGCTAGACTCTTCCTGTCAGCATCAAACGCGAAGTGCCTTTCAGCCAAACAGAGAGCAGGTCATGTGACCTAACAGAGACTGTTGCATCAGCCAGAAATCATGTAGGCAGCTGAAGTTAAAGGGGTTGTCTCGCTACAAGGATTGCCGTTTATGTTAAAGATCATACAAAAATAAGTCACATTGCAATATATGTCCATTAACGGTATCCTACCTATTCCTAGATATCTCCTCTTGTATGGGCTGCATCAGCTCCTCAGGTTCCTATAGCTACAGACCTGTTTAATCTATCCTGATAGGCTGTCAGCACTGGTTGCTATAGCTACAGACCTGGCTTCAACTACAGCCTAGTAGAAGCCAGTAAACACGCCATTGAATTCAAAATGAAACCAAGAAAACAGGACTGAGGTGAGATGAATCAATGTAGTGAGACAACCCCTTTAAGCAAAATAACTGGCTCTACACCTAGAAGCAATATCTAGTAAACTAAGGGAACAAAAACTGAAGTGGTCCTTAAATGATGAGTTTAGGTGCAATATACTGTATAATATCATTGAAGCAGTAGCTCAGAGGGTCTTGTAATAGACAGGTAGTGGTGAGGGAGGGTTTATATCATACCAGTCCATTTCTCAGCTGGTTGGACAAGTTATGAGATGCCCAAAAGACAAACAGTGGAGGGAACTTAATGTTCTGATTTCACTCCTTATAAATGAGTCCAGTTCTGCAAAAGCTTAATTGACAGATATAGCAGCTCCACCATTAGATAGAACTTGACATAAATTCCCTATTCATTAAAGGAACGTGTGTATAACCTGTGAAGACCAACCAGCAAAGCATGTCAGTGCTATCAGACGCCAGAGAAGTTAAGGACAACATGGAAAGAGTCTATCATTACAGGGAGGCCCAACATACCTATTGAAAACTACAACTCCCATCATGCCTTCACATCTGAGTGAGTGTCCAGTATGGCTGCAGCATGTGTCCAATGTGTGAGTGGCAGGTGAGGCATTTTTACTGTGACATACATACAGTGGGGAAAAAAAAAGTATTTAGTCAGCCACCAATTGTGCAAGTTCTTCCACTTAAAAATATGAGAGAGGCCTGTAATTGACATCATAGGTCGACCTCAACTATGAGAGACAAAATGAGAAAACAAATCCAGGAAATCACATTGTCTGATTTGGAAAGAATTTATTTGCAAATTATGGAGGAAAATAAGTATTTGGTCAATAATAAAGGTTCATCTCAATACTTTGTTCTATCTCCTTTGTTGGCAATGACAGAGGTCAGACGTTTTCTGTAAGACTTCACAAGGTTGGCACACACTGTTGCTGGTGTGTTGGCCCTTTCTTCCATGCAGATCTCCTCGAGAGCAGTGATGTTTTGGGGCTGTCGCTGGGCAACATGGACTTTCAACTCCCTCCACAGGTTTTCTTTGGGAATGAGATCTGGAGACTGGCTAGGCCACTCCAGGACCTTGAAATGCTTCTTACAAAGCCACTCCTGCATTGTCCTGGCGGTGTGCTTGGGATCCTTGTCATGCTGAAAGACCCAGCCACGTTTCATCTTCAAAGTCCTTGCTGATGGAAGGAGGTTTGCACTCAAAATCTCACGACACATGGCCCCCTTCATTCTTTCATGTACACGGATCAGTTGTCCTGGTCCCTTTGCAGAGAAACAGCCCCAAAGCATGATGTTGCCACTCCCATTTTCACAGTAGGTATGGTGTTCTTTGGATGCAACTCAGCATTCTCTCTCCTCCAACACGACGAGTTGTGTTTCTACCCAAACTGTTTCTACTTTGGTTTCATCTGACCATATGACATTCTCCCAATACTCTTCTGGATCATCTAAATGCTCTCTAGCAAACTTCAGATGGGCCGGGACATGTACTGGCTTAAGCAGTGGCACATGTCTGGCACTGCAGGATCTGAATCCCTGGCGGCGTAGTGTGTTACTGATGGAAGCCTTTGATATGTTGGTCCCAGATCTCTGCAGGTCATTCACTAGGTCCCCCATGTGGTTCTGGGAATTTTTAACACCGTTCTTTTGATCATTTTGACCCCACGGGGTGAGATCTTGCATGGAGCCCCAGATGGAGGGAGATTATCAGTGGTCTTGTATGTCTTCCATTTTCTAATTATTGCTCTCACAGTTGATTTCTTCATACCAAGCTGCTTGCAGATTCAGTCTTCCCAGCCTGGTGCAGGGCTACAATTTTGTTTCAGGTGTCTTTGGTCTTCACCATAGTGGAGTTTGGAGTGTGACTGAGGTTGTGGACAGGTGTCTTTTATACAAATTCAAACAAGTGCCATTACTACAGGTAACGAGTGGAGGACAGAGGAGCCCCTTAAAGAAGTTGTTACAGGTCTGTGAGTCAGAAATCTTGCTTGTTTGTAGGTGACCAAATACTTATTTTCCACCATAATTTGCAGATAAATTCTTTCCAAATCAGACAATGTGATCTTCGGGATTTGTTTTCTCATTTTGTCTCTCATAGTTGAGGTCGACCTATGATGTCAATTCCAGGCCTCTCTCATCTTTTTAAGTGGGAGAACTTGCACACTTGGTGGCCGACTAAATACTTTTTTCCCCACTGTATATATATTTTTTATGTATGTGTTGTATTTAAGGAACCATCTTGGTGTACATACTGAATGGTCCTCTTATTAAAGACACTGGCCCTTTCACAATTCATTGTATTGAATGTAGACACATGAGTTCAGCGTGCGTGGTATTTTGGTACTATATATGTGTGGTATCATGCTAGTATGAATGTTTATGATATGTGTATTAAATATGTTAATTTCTTATTATTATTGATGCCTAGCATATCCTGTAGTATCTATAAATGATGAAGAGTCAAAGCTTAGAAGAAAGAATTAGTTTACTTCAAAGAGTAAAATAAAGGTTAACAAAATAACATGATAAATGACATAACCTTCCTTCAATATCCTTGCAATGGGAATAATACAAGCATTAAAAAATAAAACTATCTACCTAATACAGCATATCACGATTTCATACCCTACATAACCTACATACAAACTAACTAACACTAACACTGACTACGTGGCTGACTTGGTCTCGTATATATGCGAACTGAAGCCACATCCACGACTTCACATGTCCACAGTTCCACCCATTACTCCGATATCTTCCGGCCTTCACATGTCCACAGTTCCACCCATTACTCCGATATCTTCCGGCCTTCACATGTCCACAGTTCCACCCATTACTCCGATATCTTCCGGCCTTCACATGTCCACAGTTCCACCCATTACTCCGATATCTTCCGGCCTTCACATGTCCACAGTTCCACCCATTACTCCGATATCTTCCGGCCTTCACATGTCCACAGTTCCACCCATTACTCGATTTCTTACGGCCTTCACATGTCCACAGTTCCACCATTACTCCGATATCTCCGGCCTTCACATGTCTCACAGTTCCACCATTACTCCGATATCTTCCGGCCGTTCACATGTCCACAGTTCCACCCATTACTCCGATATCTTCCGGCCTTTCACATGTCCACAGTTCCACCCATTACTCCGATATCTACGGCCTTCACATGTCCACAGTTCCACCCATTACTCCGATATCTTCCGGCCTTCACATGTCCACAGTTCCACCCATTACTCCGATATCTTCCGGCCTTCACATGTCCACAGTTCCACCCATTACTCCGATATCTTCCGGCCTTCTTTATGACTGTTCCTCCAATCGGCTTTCAGTAACAAGAAATCTGCCACTTGTCGCAATGTCCACCACTTCCCTGAAGATGGCGCTGTTGTACTTGCCTGAAGAACCCTTAGGCCTGAGGCAATCTTCCTCCTACAGGATGTGCTGATGTGGTCTTCATCTCAGTTGATAATTGACAGATGTCCATATCACAGTCGGGCTTGAGCCAATGGATGTCTCCCCAAGTTTATTTACCCTTCGTTGGCATCACTGAGTGAATAAGGGCTTATGTTGACAAACTGGTCATAGATACAGTTTACACTCAGACGTTATCTGTTCCCTTTGTTTCTTGAATACAGAATCTGCTGAAAGGACACTGGTTCTTGTCCTGCCTGATATGATCAGCAGCCTGTAATCCACTGGGTGGGCATGGAGTGTATTTAGATACATTTTATATTTAGATCTTAATATCCATGTTGAATCCAACTGTATAGCAGTACTTTTAAAGTGTGATATAGCAGTACTATGAATGTGTAGATCACAAGGCAGTATGGGAAAGGAGCTGAGAAGCTCAAGCGCCCTCTGTTGGATGTAACAAATCCTCATTTTGCTGTTGACTCACTGGGTCTTTGGAAGGCAAGAAGGGATGTTTAGCCAAGCCAGCATCATCCATCTGTATACAGCTGTAATGCATTGTGATATGTAAATGCTTCGGGAAGTGCAAAAGGCAATTTCAGATCTCCACACGCCTTTATAGGCGTTCTCCCTAAGGAGAGATCTTCCCTTTCTGAGCCATTCATTGCCTTCCACTCAGCCAAGTCAGCATCGCTCTTCTCTGTACTGATGAGGGGCAAACACCGCAAAACGGATGTATGCAGATGGGTGATGCTGGGTCTTACTTTCCAAAGACCCAGTGGGTGAAAAGCAAATTGAGGATTTGTTACATCCAACAGAGGGCGCTTGAGCTTCTCAGCTCCTTTACCATAATGCCTGGTGATATGTAGATGCTTCGTGGAGTGCAAAAGGCAATTTTGAATCTCCACACGCCTCTATAGGCACTCTCCCTAAGGAGAAATCTTTCCTTTCTATGAATGTGTAGGGCATAATGGTACTATGTCCAGCTGAAACCAGAAGTTTCCATACACTATATAAAAAGCCCCATCTGCATGTTTCTCTCATTATCTGACATGAAATCAGAATAAACCTTCCCTGTTTTAGGTCAATTAGGAACCAAAACTATTTATATTTGCCAAATGCCAGAATAATGAGAGATTTTTTTTAAGGCATTTTATTACTTTCTGCAAAGTCAAACGTTTCCATACACTGGGATTACTCTTCCTTTAAACAATTTGGGACCGCCCATATGATGAGGCCAGGTCTTTGGAAGCTTCTGAAAGGTTTATTGGCAACATCTGAGTTAATTAGAGACACAGCTGTGGATGTATTTTAATTCACACCAGAAACACATTTCTTTTGTGTGTAACATCATGGGAAAGTATAAAGAAATCAGCCAAAATATCAGGAAGGGAACTGTGGACTTGTACAAGTCTGGATCATCCTTGGGGGCAATTTGCAGATATCGGAAGGTGCCTCGTTCATCTGTACAAACAATTATATGCAAGTACAAACAAGATAGTTATATCCAACCATGATACTGCTCTGAAAGCAGATGGGTTCTGTGTCTCAGAGATGAATGTGCTTTGATCTGACATGTGCATATCAACCCAAGAACAAAAGCAAAAGACCTTGTGAAGATGCTGGTGGAAGCTGGTAAGATTGTGCCATTATCCACAGTGAAACAAATACTATATAAACATGGGCTGAAAGGTCACTCTGCCAGGAAGAAGTCATTACTCCAAAAGAGATATATAAAAGCCAGATTCATGCTTGCAAATGCACACAGGAACAAAGACGTACATTTCTGGAGACATGTCCTGTGGTCTAAAAAAAAAACTAAAATTGAACAATTTGGCCATAATGACCATCGTTACATCTGGAGGAAAAAGGGAGTGTAATGGGGGCTGGCGCGGGTACCGCGGTGCTCCCCGCGTCCATGCCCCCGCTGCCCAGTGCCTGGCGCCAGTTCCCTTACCTGTCCACGCTTCTGTGAATGCTGCTCCTGCCTGTCCCGGCCGCCGCGCGCGTATCCGCTGCTTAGGGTGCATGCGCGACGGCTGGACTGGATTTAAAGGGCCAGCGCACCATTAATTTAATTATTGACGGCCGCGTTCCTATATAAGGAATACGTCCCCAGCACTCTCTGCCAGTTTGTTGTGGTGCGATCAGTGTCTTTAGAGAGTGTTGGAGTCTGTATTTATTCCCTTTTTCCAGTCCATTCCGCTATTTTTCCCGACCTTTTGCCTGTTTCCCGCCCTCCCCTGACCGTTCCGTCCGGGGACCACAAACCCGCGCCTGCCCTGACCTTCTCCCTGTCCCCGCAGCCTCTGGATTACTTTTTTGCCCACGCCGTACCCCGGCCGCCATCGCAAGCAATCACGTCGGGGGGTAAAACCCTGGAGCCTAAACTCCAAGTCATCCGATTTTCGGGGGGTCTGTGAAAAATGGGGGCATTTGATTCGCTCCCGGGCGGGTTTAAAATATCATCGCTTGCGCGGCCAGCGAATCCACCAAACCCCTTAAGGGAAAAAGCTTGAAAGGTTTAAAAACACCACCCCAAAACTGTGAAACACGGGGGGTGGCAACCCCATGTTGTGGGTTTTTTTTGCTGCAGGAGGGCTGCTGCACTACATAAAATAGATGGATCATGAGGAAAAAAGATTATGGGCAATACTGAAGCAACATCTCAGACATAGCAGGAAGGTTAAAGTTTGGGCGGAAATGGTCTTTCAAAATGTTTAAAAACCCAAGTCCTGCAGTTTAAGGGCAAAGTACCAAATCTAATAAAAATTAGGGGAAACTTCTGACTTTGCAAAAAGTAATAAAAATCCCTTAAACATTCTCTCTTCATTATTCTGCTTTTGGCAAATGTTTTTTTTTTGGTTCCCAATCGACCTAAAACGGAGAAAGGTTTTTTTTGATTTCACATCAGATAGTGAGAAAAACCCGCAGACGGGGTTTTTTTTTAGTGTATGGAAAATTCTGGTTTGAAGGGTGACATGATGTACGGGTGCAGCAGAGTCTGGCGTCCTTTTAGCCAGTTCACGATAAAATAGGGGACTCCAAAATTAGGCAAATTCAAAAGCGCCTGCGGCACTTTGTGATGCCACTGAGATCGGGGGCGTACTGGAGGTGTGTCACACTACACCCATACAATTCTACACATTTATTACATTTATTACAAAGTACATACATGTCACCCTATATGATTGGTATAGCAGTACTATAAATGTGTGGTATAGTAGTCCTGTGAATTTGTGTGACATAGCAGTACTATGAATGTGTGTGGTATAGCGGTACTTTGTATTTATGTAGTTTAGCAGTACTATGAGTGTGTATAGTTGTCACATTTATGGCGGCGGGTTGTGAACCCATTCTGCCACTACCGGGCTCGCTCTAAGGGGACAGAACTAAGCGGCCATTGGGTTGTTTGCGGAGCCTTTGATGGTAAGGTTGGCTTATCCTGATGGCTGCCAGGTATGACCTCAGAGCAGCCCAGCCAAAAAGAGGACAACAGAGCAAGAGGCCAGGAGGTGGGCCAGGTACTGTAACATAGAGACAGAACAAAATAGACAAGGAGGCCAAATCATAAGACAGAGGCCTAGAAATAAGATGGAGACACAGATTAGAAATAAATAGAACCAAGACTAGGACACAGGCTGGGAACTCAGAGGAAACATAGCTAGGACACAAGCAAGTCTAAGAACATAGGCAAGAAGCTCAGACAGGCTAAGAACATAGGCAAGGAGCTCAGACAGGCTAAGAACATGGCAAGAAGCTCAGACAGGCTAAGAACATAGGCAAGGAGCTCTGCCAGAAACAGACTAAGAACATTGGCTAGGACACAAGAGAATTTAAATACAGGCTAGGAAAAAAATAGACAGACGACAAAGGGCGAAACGAACACAGACCAGACAAAGGACCAAGGGAAACATCAAGGAACTAGATAAAACAGGACTGCCAAAAACCGAAACAGACCAACTGGACAAGACCAAAGACAAAGCAAGGATCAGGCACTTGGGGAGGAACTGCTTTATGAAGCCACAGGTAGCAATGGATTGGTGAGGAAGCCAGACCCAGCTGAACCTACTATGGTAAATTGGTGCGGTGCATACGGCAAAGCCAAAAGGAAAGGAAAGCCGCCAATAAGTGGGGCAACTGTGTTGATGGGGTAGCGTCGAGACATGTGAGAGGGATTTAAAAATGTGTGTGGATGCAGATATGGAATGGGTGGGTTTTAACAGGATATGAATGTTTTTGGTTTTATAGCAAAAATTTGAAGAATGTATTAGTATTACTATGAATGTGTGTGGTATAGCAGGACTATGAATGTGTGTGGTATAGCAGGACTATGAATGTGTGTGGTATAGTATTACTATGAATGTGTGTGGTATAGCAGGACTATGAATGTGTGTGGTAAGGGACTTAAATTTGTGTGTGGTATAGATTACATGAATGTGTGTGCATGCGGGACTTGAAGGTGGGTATCGCACTATAAGTGTGGGTATGTATTACTTTGAATGTGGGGGTTAAGCAGGACTTGAAGTGTGTGGTATATATTACTTGAATGGTTGGTTTTAGCAGGACTATGAATGTGTGTGGTATAGTATTACTATGAATGTGTGTGGTATAGCAGGACTATGAATGTGTGTGGTATAGCAGGACTATGAATGTGTGTGGTATAGCAGGACTATGAATGTGTGTGGTATAGCAGGACTATGAATGTGTGTGGTATAGCAGGCCCCTTTATAAATGTGTTGGTTAGAGGACTTAAATGGTTTGGGTAAGCGGACAATGAAGTGTGTGGTTTAGAGGACTTGAATGGGGTTTTGGGTATAGCAGGACTATGAATGTGTGGGGTTATAGCGGGGATATATGTGTGGGTATACAGTTTATGAATGTGTGTGGTATAGCAGGACTATGAATGTGGGTGGTAAGCGGACTATAATGTGTGGGGAAAATAGCGGACTAAAAATGTGTGTGGTATTGCGGACCAGGAGGATTTTTTTCACCTAACAGAAAAACCCGGGAAATATTAAATCCCTTTCCCCGGGTTGTCTGTGATGTCACCATGCCCGTCCATACCCTGTGGGCATGGCCGGGCATCATGACTGACAGTTGCCATAGAAACCAGTACACAGCAATAAGCTGTGTACTGATTTATATTATAAAAATGATTTTCCATATGGGGAAAAGTAAAAAAAAAAAAAAAGTGAAAAAAAAGGGAAAACAGTAAAACACATATACGAAAAATAAAATAAAAACGCATACACCACCCTTTATCCCTTCGCAAACGCCAATGACCCCCAACAAGATCAAAAATAAATAAAGTACCCATATTTGGTATCGCCGCGTGTGTAACCACCTGCCCTATAAATCTGTCATGTTAATTAACCTGCATGTTTATCTACTTTTTAAAAAAAAAAAAAAAAAAACAGTCACAGAATTGCGATTTTTCATCCTGCAGAACATAAAATTGAATAAAAAGCGATCAAAAACTCATATCAACACCAAAATTATAACAATTAAAATGTCAGTCCCTCCCGCAAAAAAAAAGACCTTACAAGCTCTGTATATGGAAAAATAAAAAAGTTATGGCTCTCAGAAGAAAGTGATGCATAAATATTGTTTTACACAATAAAAACACTTTTTTATAGTACTTCAACATAAAAAAATATATAAATTGGGTGTCACCGTAATCGTATCAATCCACAGAATAAAACTTACTTGTCACGGATACTGCATGGTGAGTTCTGTTAAAAATAAAAAAAACTGCTAGGATTGCAGTATTTTCTTCACCCTGTCTTCTGAAAAATGGATTTAAAAGCGATCAAAAAGCCTTGTCCCCCCAAAAATGATACCAATTAAATTGTCAAATCCTCCCCCAAAAATATGCTGCTACTCATCTCTGTAAACAGAAAAATAAAAAAGTTATGGCTCTCAGACTGCAGCGATGCAAAAACGTATTTTCCTGTTTGAATAAAAGTGTTTTTATTGTATAAAAGCAGTAAAACATAAAAAAATTTATAAACTGGTTATCGCTGTAATTGTATCGACCTGCAGCTAGCTTGTCATTTATACCACACGGTGATGGCTATAAAAAATAAAAATAGAAAACACTACCAGGATTGCTGTATTCTGTTCAAAATACTCTACAAAAACCTTAATAAAAAGTGATAAAAGAGTCATATGAGCCTCATAATTGTACCAATAAAATATCAACTCATCCCGGAAAAAACAAGCCCCTACACAGTTCCGTACACAGCAAAATAAAAAAGTTATGGCTATCAGACAATGATGACATAAAAGCGCAGTTTTTTTGTAAACACATTTCTATTGTGTAAAAGTAATAAAACATAAAAAGCTATATAAAATTTATATCATTGCAATTGTACCGACCCCATAGTAAAGTTATGATGTAATTTATACCATTCGGTGAAGGCTGTAAAATTGAAGCCCAAGAAAAAATGGCTGAACTACATTTTTTTTCTCTCCATTTTAATGGCCCAATGCTAAAAAAAACTATGGAACACCCATGCGCCCAAAATGCATTATACACCCCTAGAAGAGATCCATGAGGGGTGTTGAATCCAAAATGGGGCGTCTTCTGGTACACCTGTTCTGGTACTTTGGGGGCTTTGTAAATGCAACATGACCCCACCAAAACCTGCGTTCCAAAAGCCAAATAGCGCTCCCTCCCTTATACGCCCTGACATGCACCCAAACAGCAGTTTACACCCACATGTAGGGTTTTGCCGAAACTTGGAAGAAATTGTGTAACAAAATTTGGGGTGCTTTGTTTCCTGGATTCCTTGTAAAAATTAAACATTTTAAGCTAAAATTGCAGATTGTTGGAAAAAATATATTTTTTTAAATTTTCATAGCCTAATGCTAAAAAAAATTTGTGAAACACCTGTTGGGTCGATATACTCACTGCACCCCTGGGTATATTCCTTAAGGGGTATAGTTTCCAATATGTGGTCTTTTTAGTAGTGTTTATAAAGTTTTAGCACCTTAGAGAGTCTGCAAACCTGAAATGGCGCCTAAATAAAATCGTAATGAAAATGAGGCCCCAGAGTCCGGAAGGTGCTCCTCCTATTCTGAGGCTTGTGGTTGAGCCAAATAGTGCACACGGGCCACATATGGGATATCTCTGAAAACGGCAGAATCAGGGGAATCAATGTGAAGTTGTATTTCCTTGATCACATCCACCGTGTTCCAGTGAATAACGGATACAAATTGAAAATCTGCAAAAAAAGTTAAATTTTGAAATTTCACCTCCACTTTGCTTTAATTTCTATGAAACACCTAAAGGGTTAAAAAACTTCCTAAACTACTAAAGTAAATACTTTAAGGGGTGTAGTTTCTTACATGGAGTCATTTATGGGGTATCTAATATACAGATCAATCAGAGCCACATCAGAACTGGACTTGTCCCTAAAAAAATGTATATTGCAAAGTTTCTTGAAAATGTGAAAAATGACTACTAAATTTCTAAGCCCCCTAATGTTGTAAAAAAATAAAAAGACATTTAAAAAATGATGCCAACATTCAGTGAACATATGGTAGATGCTAGTTATAAACTATTTTGTGGTGAATAATTATGTCTTGCATGCAGAAATTGTAGAACTTTGAAAATGACTAATTTTTCCACATTTTCATGAAATTTTGATATTTTTCACAAACAAACAAAGGTTGCATGGACCAAAATTTCTTACTGACTTAAAGCACAATGTGTCACGAGAAAACAATCTCTGAATCACATGGATAAGTAAAAGTGTCAAAAAGTTATTCTCACATAAAGTGACACATGTCAGATTTCAAAAATAGGGCTGTGTCAGTAAGGCCAAAACAGGCTGGGTCCTTAAGGGGCTAATGGGGGACTGATAAGTTAGTATCTAGGTATATGTGGGTGTACATGGAAGGGTGAATAATCCTTGCCCTAGATGAGGAAATACATTTCCAAATGTAGTCTTCCAATGAAATAAAAGGCACCGGGACCCCCACCTTTAAGGAGAACAGGGTCTGGTTCCCCAATCATGTGATTGATAAAAAGGAGAGGAACCCAGGGAGCTGGGGATCCATTGTTCACTGAGGGTATGGACAAAATCCAAGATGATGTGCACCTGCCCTGTGGATATGCCATAAGTATCGCTTGGTCGGAATATCCCTACCTGGAGAATGAAGCAGATAGCAGCAGATAACAGTATCTCCTCACACATACACCTCATGTATTACACCATTAAGACACTTGTCTTTTGTCTTTGCAGATTACGAGCATCCACAGCGCTGCAGATTGCCCCCCTCCAGTATCACAATGCAGAAGCTGTTATATCACTATTACAGACTGTCCTATTATTCTAGTGTAACAATGTACACAGACTCCCACACTGTTTAGTTGGTAAAAATGTTCATTGTATTCATTCTATCTTGTCTATTGCTCACTGGATATTATAATATAAAGTGTTACATAGGACTGCTCGTAAGTCTCCACCATTATAATAGACATTCCTATCATTCTACTATAACAATGCACATGGACTCTCACACTATTTAGTTGGTGGAGGTGTTCACTGTATCAATTTTGTCTTGTCTAGTACTCATCTGGATATCACAATATAATGTGTTACACAGGACTGCTGCTCATTATATCAACTCCGAGAGTAACACATAGTAACATGAAGGACAATTAACGCACTATGAGCATCCGAGTATAGCTGTAATAATGGGTTCTGTATGATTGGGTCTGATATACACATATGTACCAGAGATGAGTTTGGGATGATGGAGAACTATGACAATGTAGTATCTGTGCATTTATGTGGGACTGCAGGTAAGTCTACATTGTTATCTTGCTGCACAGACAGTTCAAGGGCATACTCCACATGTAGATAATAGCTACTTACATGACATGAAACATTCAGGGTAGCATCATTACCTGCAGACTTCTTCAGGGTCTCTCATCAGGTCATTCATTCATCATGCCAGGGGCACAGAGACCAGCTCCGGAGAGGCTGCCATGCTGCCTGTGCCACACATAGAGTAGTGCCAGCTGGAACTCTGTGACTTCCAGTCCATTGATAAAAATGTGCAAAGAGGAATCAGCAGGGAGCTGACACTGACAAAGCCTATGGCCATGCAGAGAAAGAAGAAACAGTGCAACCAGGATGGCAGGACCTAGAGACGATGCCACCCTGCAGCCTGTGCCAACTGCTGCTGAATAGGGGACCAGTAAATCAGCCAACTATGGAGCAGAATGATGTGCAGCAACATCATGAGAGCAGAGCAAGTGACTAGCATCCAGGAGCAGCCACATGCCGCCAGAGGGAGCCTCCTCCTGTTATATAATATTACTGCCACTACATTATTCTTAGAGAGCAAGCAACCACCGGAGTAATATTCAGGATCCAGCAGAGGTATGGGAAGTGTCAAGGCTTCACATTGCTTTATTTATGCACTTAAAGGTGAACAGTTATTGTATAGAAGGCAGGGGGTGCAGACAGTGGGTGTAAGAGCAATGCAGTTCCATGGATTAAATGCCTTGATTTTTCGGCCCCTTCCCTAGAATATGTATAACCCCCCATGAGACAGCTCTGAGGACGTCTATCTGCACCTGGCACTTTGTGCACATATATGGATAAATTGGATATTATGTGCTGAGAGAATAATATCCCAGGAGCTGTGGAAGGGTTTCTATCAGCAGGGTCTTTATTATGTTTCCATTCATGGTAGAACAAACAATATTCACTGTATGCAATAGGCATTATGCACTACACATAATCATGTGGCTGGCACCCTATAGAAGATGAGGCTAAGTATAATACTCAGCAGTCACCCACCCTTCCATAATACTCAACAGTCATGTCCCACTCTATAATACTGAGTAGTCACCCCCCCTCTATAATACTGAGTAGTCACCGCCCCTCTGTAATACTGAGCAGTCACCCCCCCCCTCCATAATACTGAGCAGTCACCCCCTCTTAAATACCCAGCAGTCACCCCCCCTTCATAATAATCAGCAGACACCCCCTACATAATACTCAGCAGTCACCCCCTCCATAATACTCAGTAGTCACCCCCCTCCATAATACCGAGCAGTCACCCCCTCCATAATGGCGAGCAGTCACCCCCTCCATAATACTCAGCAGTCACCCCCTCCATAATACCGAGCAGTCACCCCCCGCATAATACTCAGCAGTCACCCCCTCCATAATACTCAGCAGTCACCCCCTCCTTAATACTCAGCAGTCACCCCTCTCCATAATACTGAGTAGCCACCCCACTCCATAATACCGAGCAGTCACCCCCTCCTTAATACTCAGCAGTCATCCCTCTCCATAATACTGAGTAGTCACCCCGTCCATAATACCGAGCAGTCACCCCTCCATAATACTCAGCAGTCATCCTCCCTCTATATTACTGCGCAAACGTTCTCAAAAAAGTATTTCAAAAACACAATATGAGCATCCCCTTGCTGTGATTTTCTGTCTATAAGCAGCAGGGTAGGATATAGAGCACTTGTAATAGACTATTTGGGACTTAGCCATTCATAATGTTAAGAATTGCAGAAATGTTCCACAATTAGATAACATGCTTCCACCAGAGCAACCCCACAAGCAGAGATGGAAAATTTCCCCCAAAAAACACTAAGCAAAGTGAGCAATATAAACATGGCAACCAGAATGGTCTAAATAACCAAGACTGCCTTCAGTAAAAGCAGACGAAGCCCAATAAGCAGTACTGCCAGCCTAGTGCCAGTCTAACGCCAGCCTAGTGCCAGTCTAATGCCAGCCTAGTGCCAGTCTAATGCCAGCCTAGTGCCAGTCTAATGCCAGCCTAGTGCCAGAATGATATAGGTTTAAAGCTGCTCACCTTTGCAAGTTGGATGTTTGATGGTTCAGCTCACAAATGCACTTGGATCATATAGATAATAAAGGAATAGTTACTGCCACTCCAGGCCACTAGTCAGCATGTATTAACCTCCAATCCAGAGAGACATACAACATAAAGAAATATGGAGTATATAACACGCTGTAACGGGTATGGTGGATTCGCTGGATCACCGCAAGTGATGATAGTTTAAGCCACGCCAGGGAGCGGAGTCTAAGTAGCCCCCGGTATTCACCAGAGCCCCCCGCAAAGCGGGATGGACTTGCTGGGGCTGAGGCTACCAGGTCCTACCCCTGACGTGACTTGCTTGCGATGGCGGCCAGGGTAATGCGTGGTACAGAATCATAATCCAGAGATGTAGTCAGGGACAGGAGGAGGTCAGGGCAGGCGGCAGAGGTTCGTGGTCAAAGACGGGCAGACGGTCAGGGCAGCCGGCAAACAGGCAAAGTCAGGAAACGTAGCGGAACGGACTGGTACACGGCTAGTCAAACGGAACTCCAA
This sequence comes from Phyllomedusa bahiana, assembly GCA_025379985.1. Classification (NCBI taxonomy): domain Eukaryota; kingdom Metazoa; phylum Chordata; class Amphibia; order Anura; family Hylidae; genus Phyllomedusa; species Phyllomedusa bahiana. The sequence goes on along the minus strand of JAODAL010025440.1, from coordinate 41,653 downwards.
TACTCTCAAGACTCTCTAACGCACACCAACAAACTGGCAGAGAGTGCAGGGGGCGTGTACAAATTTATAGGACCAGCGTCCGGCAATTAGCAAACTATCGGCGCTGGCTCTTTAAATCCAGAGAAGCCGTCGCGTGCGCGCCCTAAGCAGCGGGTGCGCGCACGGCGGCCGGCACAGGCAGGAGCAGGGGACACAGGAGCGTGGTCCGGTAAGTAACTAGGCGCCGCAGCCTGGGCAGCAGGGGAATGGTCGCGGGCGGTTGCGAGCAGGGGGGGGCGGGCACGGGGGTGGACGGTACCCGCGCCAGACCCCATGACAGTACCCCCCCCCCTTTAGGCCCTCCCCTTTTTTTAAACAAATTTGGAGAGGAGGTCAGACGATAGATTGGCCTCAGGTTCCCATGAACGTTCCCCCGGCCCGAACCCCTTCCAGTCAATAAGAAAGAACCGCTTCCCCCTCACTGTCTTTTCCGCCAGCACCTCCTTGACCTCAAAGATGTTACCAGCGTTGGCCACAGGAGAAGGCGAGACAGATCCACGGGAGAAGTGGTTCAGCACCACGGGTTTTGAGGAAGAACATAAAAAGGCGTTCGGGATACGCAGGGTAGGAGGCAAGCGGAGCTTGTGGGGACACCGGGTTCAGTTGCTGAAGTACAAAAAAAGGGGCCCAAATATTTAGGGCCTAACTTAAACGGGGCACCTTGAAGCGAATATACTTAGCAGATAACCAAACCCTATCACCCAGTTTAAAATGTGGGCGGCGGTCTACGGTACCTTCACCTGGACTTTGGTGCAACGGAGGCCCTAAAAGGCCTGTTCTGTGACTTGAAAAAGTGCCTTGATGTCCCGCACCTGGGCATCCACGGCAGGAACGGACACGAGGTAGCCAGAGGGAGAGGCGGGTGGGAGTAACCCAAACACAATAAAAAATTGGAGAGCTCCAGCGGGCTCCGAGTCTAGTGAATTATATGAGAATTCCGCTCAAGGGGGGAGGTCAACCCGTTATCCCCGACGGCGGATACAAAATGTCAAAAGGGAGGTGCCTAAAACCTGGTTAACCCTCTCTACCTGCCCGTTAGTTTGAGGTGGAAGCAGACGAGAATCTAGCTGAACCTGCAACTGACCACATAGAGCCTGCCAGAATCTCGAAACAAACTGGACCCCCCCTATCCAAGACGATATGCAATGGGAGCCCGTGTAGACGAAAAATGTGCTGAAAGAAGTGCTGGGCCAGCTGGGGGACAGAGAGGAACCTGGGCAGAGGAACAAAGTGAGCCATCTTTGAGAATCTATCTGTCACCACCCTGATGACAGTGTTTCCAGAGGAGGCCGGGAGGTCCGTAACAAAGTCCATGGCTACATGGGACCAGGGCTTTCTGGCACCGGGGAAAAGGCTGAAGCAGGGCCCCGGATCTGAGACGAGGGGCTTTATTATGGGCACAGGGAGTACACGCCAGGACAAAAGTCTCCCAACATCTTGAGCGAAAGTGGGCCACCAATAATAATGGGAGATTAGCTGCAGGGACTTATGGACTCCAAGATGACCCGCTGTTCGTGAGGCATATCCCCACTTCTGGATACGAGGCCGCATGGCAGGGCATACGTAGGTCTTCCCAGGTGGCAGAGGTTGAAGATCCACGGGGACCGCGGTGAGGAGACCTTCTGGAGGAATTTTGTGCTGCAGAGGCAGCTCCAAGCCCCAACTGTTCCGAGGATCTGGAGAGGGTGTCTGCTCTGACGTTCTTCCCGGCTGGCCGAAAGTGGAGAAGAAAATCAAAGCGGGCGAAAAAAAGTGACCACTTGGCTTGCTGAGGGTTCAGTCGTTGGGCAGACTGCAGATAGAGTAGATTTTTGTGATCTGTGAATATATCGATGGGGTGGCGAGCTCCCTCCAGCAAGTGCTGCCATTCTTCTAAGGCTAACTTAATGGCCAGTAATTCGCGATCACCAATAGTATAATTCTTTTCGGCTGGGGTGAAGGTTTTTGAGACGAAGCCGCAAGTATGTAGTTTCCCAGAGGAGGTCTTCTGTAGGAGGACAGCGCCTGCACCTACTGAGGAGGCGTCCACTTCTAGGACGAATGGACACTGCGGATCCGGGTGAGACAGAACAGGAGCAGAAGCAAATGCTGACTTAAGACGATCAAAGGCTTCTTGGGCTTCTGGAGGCCAGGATTTGGGGTTGGCAGCTTTCTTCCATTCGTCGCCTTTACAAATACGAATCAAGTTGTATGCACCACGTAAGTCCAACTTGGAAAAAAATTTTGCGCCACATAGGCGATCAAAAAGCTCTGAGACCAGAGGCAGGGGGTATCGATTCTTTATAATGATTTTGTTAAATCCCCGATAATCGATACAGGGCCAGAGAGTACCATCTTTCTTTTTAACAAAGAAGAAACCGGGCCCCCAGGTGAGGAAGACTTGCGTATGAAGCCTTTACGGAGATTTTCCTGGATATATTCTGACATGGCCTTAGTCTCCGGGACAGAAAGAGGGTAGACTATGCCTAGGGGAGGAGTACTACCGGGTTGCAGGTCAATAGGACAGTCGAATGGCCGATGCGGGGGAAAAGTTTTGGCCTGTCTTTCAGAAAAGACGTCGGCTAGATCCTGGTACGGAGTGGGCAGACCCGGCAGAGGCTTTAAAGAGGCGGGCCGTAGAGCTAGATGGAGAACAGGCAGGCATCGCGAGTGGCACGCGGAACCCCAATGGATAATTTTGCCCATTTTCCAATCTACAGTCGGAGCATGGTCTTGCAACCAAGGGAGGCCCAGGAGGATTTCAGAGGAGGAGCGAGGCAGAACGAGAAGTCTCAAAGTCTCCTTGTGTAAAGCGCCAATTTGCAAGGTGAGGGGCACAGTGCAGAACCGGATAGCGTCCTTTAGGCATTCGCCACGACGGAAAGACGAACATGGTTTCTGCAGAGGGTCACTGGGAGACGAAACTTGGATGCCAGAGCTTGGCTGACAAAATTTCCAGCGGACCCTGAATCAAGGAAGGCGGTGGCTTGAAAGGAGCTGTCCGGCGACACTCCACAGAGTACGGGGATGGTCAGCCGGGGAGAGGCCCCGAGGACACCTAGGGATGCCTCTCCTGCGAGCCCTAGGTGCGAGAGTGACCCTGGGCGCACCGGACAGACCCCAATGAAGTGGCCAGAACCGCCACAGTAGAAGCACAACTGCCTATGACGACGCTGCAGGCGTTCCTCCTGGGTCAGGTGGATTCTCTCGACCTGCAGTTCATCCAACCATGGCAGAGAGTACTGTGTTCGTTGACCTCCCTTGGGCGGAGCTTCTTCGTCTCTCGGCAACCATGTCAATTCTGGTGCAGACCGAACAGTTCGTCCAGAGCGAGGCAGTCCGACACGAGTCTCGTCTTTAAATCGCCCGAGAGAGCCTTGCCAAAGGATGCCAAACCATATCAGTCCGCCAGAGGCGGTCGACTGCACGTCCCCCACGAGCTCGCCCGCCCCGGGGGGGCCCTTCCAAAAAACCCCCCCAAAGCCCCTTATTCCATCCACCAAGGCTAGGGTGGGGGAACTGCAGGGAAATACTGCCCCCACGTAGGTCCGCCCTGACGGAGATGAGCAACGGCGCACGGAGGAGGGCGGCCAGGTTTCCTCGAAACGGTGCGGAACCCCTGGAGGAAGGTTTTCAGATTCGCCGTCAGAGGATCTCCTTGGTCCCATAGCGGAGTGGCCCAGGCCAAGGGTTCCCCTGATAAGAGGCTAATTATGAAGGCCACCTTAGGACACTCGGTAAAGAATTGGTTCCCCAACATCTCAATGTGGATGGAGCATTGGCTGATGAAGCCACGACACTTCTTGGGGTCACCGTCATAGCATGAAAGAAGCGGCAGATGCAGAGATGGTCTCGGTGCAGGAGCAACTGGTGCTGGCGTGGCAGTAGCAGCCGCAGGCGGAGGTAGACAGGCCGCAAGGTTCTGCATCATGGCCATGAGCCGGCCAATACGCTGGTTCTGCTGGGCGATGGCCGTCGAGACGTCCCGGAGCTCGGGCAAAGGTACCCTGGCAGAATCCATGGCCAGTTTGTACTGTAACGGGTATGGTGGATTCGCTGGACCACCACAAGCGATGATAGTTTAAGCCACGCCAGGGGGCAGAGTCTAAGTAGCCCCCGGTATTCAACAGAGCCCGCCACAAAGCGGGATGGACTTGCTGTGGCGTGAAGCTACCAGGTCGCTACCCCTGACGTGACTTGCTTGCGATGGCGGCCAGGGTAATGCATGGTACAGAATTGTAATCCAGAGACGTAGTCGGGGACAGGGAGGAGGTCAGGGCAGATAGCAGAGGTTCGTGTGCAAAGACGGCAGACGGTCAGGGCAGCGGCAAACAGGCAAGGTCAGGAAACGTAGCGGAACGGACTGGTACACGGGTAGTCAAACGGAACTCCAATACTCTCAAGACTCTCTAACGCACACCAACAAACTGGCAGAGGGTGCAGGGGGCGTGTACAATATATAGGACCAGCGGCTGGCAATCAGCAAAATATCGGCGTGCTGGCCCTTTAAATCCAGAGAAGCAATCGCGCGCACCCTAAGCAGTGGGTACACGCACAGCGGCCGGCACAGGCAGGAACAGGAAGCACAGGAGCGTGGACTGGTAAGTAACTAGGCGCCGCAGCCTGGCCAGCAGGGGAATGGTCGTGGGCGGCCGCGGCACCCGCGCCTGACCCCCTGCGAGCAGGGAGGCGGACGCGGGGGGGGGGGGGGGGAGCGACGGTAACCCGCACCGGACCCATGACACATGCTAGTTCCTACTTAGGGAAATATAGTTGTATTAAGTTATTGACCTTGGTAAAAAACTTGTGTTGATAACAATTGATATAAGTTAAATGTCTATTTATTAGATCAGTAAGAAAAAACAGTTAAATTAAAATTTGATGATATGAGGACAATGCGCTTCACACATGTCTCACATATGTTTCACATAGGTCTCAAACAGCAGGGGATACTTCTATGACTGCTATTGCTATTTTAGGAAGGGGACTGAGCTCATTCTAGCCCCTCTGCTCATTAACTCTGAAGTTGCACAGGGCTTCTCTATTGAAAATAGCATCAGAGTTAAAAAAAAGAAGAGAACGGCCATATGGTTTTGTTGCTGAGGAAGCTGCTGTCCATGATGCTGATGAGATTTTAGACTGGTGAAGCTGCTGTCCATGGTGCTGATGACAGATTAAAGACTGGTGAAGCTGCTATCCATGGTTCAGATGACAGATGACAGACTGGTGAAGCTGCTGTCCACGATGCTGATGACAGGTTATAGACTGGTGAAGCTGCTGTCCACGATGCTGATGACAGGTTATAGACTGGTGAAGCTGCTGTCCATGATGCTGATGACAGGTTATAGACTTGTAAAGCTGCTGTCCATGGTGCTGATGACAGGTTATAGACTGGTGAAGCTGCTGTCCATGATGCTGATGACAGGTTATAGACTTGTAAAGCTGCTGTCCATGGTGCTGATGACAGGTTATAGACTGGTGAAGCTGCTGTCCATGGTGCTGATGAGAAATGATAGACTGGTGAAGCTGCTGTGTGTAGTGTTTAGAACACACTATATACATTTAAGCTTCTGTGTATGGTGCTGATGACAGACTCTTGACGCTGCTGTCCATGGTGCTGATGACAGTTTATAGACTGGTGAAGCTGCTGTCCATGGTGCTGATGACAGGTTATAGACTTGTAAAGCTGCTGTCCAGGGTGCTGAATACAGGTATAGACTTTGAAGCTGCTGTCCATGGTGCTGATAAAAATGATGACTGGTGAAGCTGCTTGTTAATGTTTAGAACACACTATAAAACATTTAAGCTTCTGTGTATGGGCTGATTACAGACTCTTGAAGCGCGTCATGTGCGATACAGTTATAGTTTAACTGCTGTCCATGGTGCTGATAACAATTAAAGACTGGTAAGCTGCGTTGGTCTCAAAACACTATAACTGGTGAAGTTTCTGTGTAGGGGGCTGAGTATGTTACGTTTGCTTTGGCTATCGAGACGTCGAAATCGTATCGGCCGCAACGATAAGGTTTTCGATAGTGACATCGATTTGACTTTACCTTAAAGTCTATGGGAGAGCAACAACACCTTCATTATTACACCCAAACAAGGCTGGAGAAGCTGAAATTAACATCCACAACAGTCAAATGGATACGTGCTACATCTTAGGCAACACACTTAGGTTTATAAAAGTCACATATGAAAAAAAGTCACAACCATTCACTACCCTGTCTTGTTCCACAGCCTGACCCTTAAACCTGCATCACACCCACAAATAAAAAGTGGTCAGAAGGCCATTAATAATTTGAACCATCATGATACTTGAACTGGACATAGAGTATCCCATTCCTGGAACGCAGCATGAGCCCAAAACCTGCATGACCTCCATATTTAAAAGTGCCGCAACAAAGGATCTTTCAACCAACTATTAGAAAGAACTTGGACACTAACTATATCTGACCTGTACCGCAGAAATGACCATTAAACCTTTTTGACTCACAGTTTAAAAAAGTGCCATAAAAAGGAGTCTTTCAACCACCCTTATAGTTGAACTGGACATATACTGTCCCTGTCCTGGGCCTACATATTACCATTAAAAACCTTGTCTGACCCCCAGATTACAAAAGTTGACCGGAAAAAGGGAGTCTTTCAACAACCACCATTTTAGTTGAAGCTGGACATTGACTATAACTGTCCTGTGCCACAGCATGACCCAGGGCCGGAGGCCTACAGTTGGTGCGGTGAGAGCCCAGGCTGGCGTCCGACATTTTTAACACGCAGTTTAAATGCCCTGATGACGCAGCAACAAAAAACTGTCGTGGCTGAAGCAAGAGTGCGGCAGCGCAAGTGAGAGACCTCCAGCCTTCCCACAGTACACAATCTAGACCTGGGTAGCGCTTTGCCCCCTCTGTATGAGTGCGGACCAATTGAAGCTTCACGTTGGAAATACTGTGGTTAACGCTCCTGTAACACACCCCAGGTGCCCTTTTGCATGGCATCGTTTTCTCCATTTTACTCACGTTTCTGGAGGAAATTTCTCTGTACTTTTGTTCGTCTGTCCGTGCTCCATATGCCATTTCCCTCGACTAACCTACATCCTTGGTCAGTTTTCCTTGTACCTCCTTGTACAATTCAGGGGTAATTTTTTTACCATCTATTTTGACATGCAAGTTTTTTTAGTAGTTTAAGTCTAGAAAACACATTTTAAAATAGGTTGGAATCCACCATGGTCTTTATGTTTTTCTCTTTTTTCCATTGCATTTTAAATGGGTTGTCTCCAATACAGGGATTGATACTTTTTTAAAGAACTTGCAAAAACAAGTCCTTTGCAATTTGTTGTCCATTAACAGTGTCCTACCTATTCCTGTTTCTGACAGCACCATCACCCTTGAGCCATACTCTTTACAATTTTGGATGAAGAACAAATGTCTGTTAGAAACAACATTTTTTAGAATAGCATCTGTAGTATAGCTGCATGTCACAGCAAAAATGCCCCCAAAAATTCAAAGCATGACCCTTGAGTCGCCACTTGGACAAATTGTGAAGAACAAAAACTTGTCCGTTAAAACAACATTTTTTAGAATAGGACCTTTAGTATGAGCTGCATTCACAGCAAGAAATGATGCACCCAAAATTCAAAACATGACCCATGAGCCACTTTTTGACATTGTGAAGAACAAATGTCTATTAGAAAAATCATTTTTTTAGAATAGGACCTGTAGGATTGCTTCATTTCAAGAGCAAAAATGCCCCAAAAATTTCAAAGCAAGACCTTGGTGAGCCACTTTTGGTCAATTGTGAAGAACAAATGTCACTGTTAGAAACAACATTTTTTTATAATAGGACCTGTAGTATTGCTGCATTTTCAAAGCAGCATGACCCAAAAAATTATAAAAATGACTTCTCAGCACTGTTAAAAATGTGGATGGGAGAAATGGCACTTAGAAGCCACATTTCTGTTCCAAAGTAACCTCATTATTGCTGTACTCTCACAGCTTCATGACCCCAAAAAATATAAATATGACTTCTTCAGCCACTCATTAAAATTGAGAGGAGAAATGCCACATAGAAGCCACATTTCTTGTTCCAAATGGAAAGGACCATGATTATAGCTTTATCTCACAGCACAACAAGACCTCAAAACCATTGACAATGCGAAACTCTTAAGAAAAAGTGATTAAAATGGAATAACGTCTTGGTCATGAAACCTTGCTGTCTTTTTACAGTCCTCCTCACAGCAAAAAGAATAAAAGAGGAAAAGAGAATAAAATTGCAGAAAGAAAATGATCATTTTAAAAAAAAGTTTTCAGAGAGGACCATTTCTGTTTTGAAAAGAATGTGAAGTAGACTGGCAACTAAATCGGTGACCTCGGCAATTGGGCCTCAACATATCAGAGATCCATGCCTGATTCATCTAGATGAAAGTCCAAACGATCCACATTATCTGATGGAAAAGCCGGATGCGTTTGTCTGTAATCGACTCCTCAGCTGTGCTGAAGGTCCGCTCAGATATGTCGCTTGCTGCTTGGCAGGACAACACCTCTAAGGCGTGACGAGCCAGCTCTGGCCATTCGTTCCATGTTGGATACCCAGAAGTCTATTGGGTCCGAACAATACAAAAACATCGGTGATTGAGGACGCAGATAGTCATGCACCATGATTCTTAAGCTGATCTCTGTGTGTTGTGATGTCTGCCCTGCATAGCATTCGTTGGTGAGGTTGAAAACAAAGATTGCCAGAGGTCACCCATTATGCTTCCGCCACTCTGCTGCTCGCGCAATACCCACATGGCACTCAACTGCTGTCACGTCGCTGATGTTGTTCCACCCGTGACATTTGGAGAACGTGCAGCAGACGCAACAAGAATGTCTCCATTGATCAATCAGCAAGGTCTCCATTTTCCTAGCATTTTACTCTCTATTGGGTGGGTGGAAGGAAAGTGCTGATTTTTGTTTTTGTACCGTTGGAATCGAGGATGGTTTGCCACCAAGAACTGTTGTTATTTTGATGGCCTAATGCGAGGATCATGTTGGAGGAAATGAGCATCCAATGTACTCATTTGAGAGATGGATCCTTGATTTCCCAAGCCTCGGGTCCGAGGGGCACTAGCAAAACTGATCTCCTCATCCTTTCTACTCCGCCTCAAATTCGCGCCAACCTCTTTCCAAGGCAGGGACGTCGGTAACATCGGTGTCTAGGAATACCTCCTCTTCCTCCTCCACCTCCTCCGCTGCCTCCGGCACAGCTTCAACACAGCCCCTGACTTGCCTGAGATGATTCAGCCCTGAGCAACTGATGCGCCACCTTGCACTAGCTCTGTACCCCGAAACCACTGCCTAAAGAAGACGCATGAAAGATTGTGAAACTGTCGGGCCTAGTGATTTGATGGAGAGAAAGGTCTTCTTTTTCCGCATCTGTGTCCGTCACCTCCTCCGTCTCTGAGCGGACTTTGTTTCAGAGTGTCCAACGATCGTTCAGAACTAAGATCACCACAATGCTCATGCTGACAAGGTCATTGTCGCACTGACCATTTTGGGGCTTCTTCAAAACTGGCAAGGATGGTTGGCAGAGCTCTTTTTCACCTGGCCTCCACTCCTCTGTGTTTCAACACCTCCAGGTCCGCACCGCTGCTTGTCAGCCATGTGTCACTTTGTAACATGCGCGTAATGGCAATTGCGCAGCTGCCGACAATCGCTGGAGCATGTGGGAGGGTGGAATTCCCAGCGTGTTGCCACGTCAAAATGAGACGGTTGACAGGGAGGCTGGCTGACGCTGCAACGCAGCCAGGGGGACGAAGCAGGGTGCAACGGCGGAAGTGCGAACTCAGACCCTCGATCCTTCTTCAGCAGGAAGTCCGACCCTGGTATCTCTTTAGAATTTCGGACGAACAAGTTTCATGACATGTGCCAGGAAAGGATGTGCCCAACCTACCGATCTTAAGGGCGGCCCGCAGATTTCGCCCATTATCCCAAACCACCTTAGCCTTGGGCACAAGGTTTCTTTGTCACCCAGCCAGCGCTTCTGTCTCGTTTTCTATATGAGCCGTCCACACTCCAGAACCTGTGTTGGACTGGACGCTTACGGTCTCAAGGCAATTAAATTTCAACATGGCCTGTGTCTCTGGCATGTGATGCCACCAGAGGACCGTGGGGAAAGATGCCCTGCACCATCCCTGCGGTTTTGAATAGCATGCGCCGAGCCTGAAGCCACCGTCACCCCCCAGAGACATCCACCCGCTCACCCATTGAGCTGTCACAGAGAGAGATAAGCGGCCTTGGCCGTGCTTTACTAGACCATGTGTCGGTGGTGGAGATGGACTTTATTCCGGACACAGATGCAGAACAACGCGCTTTTTTTTTATTTGAAATTTTAAATGACACTGGCTGGCCAGGGCAGTGACGCTTTTTCTGGCAAAGAAAAAATGCTCTCTGTCATCTGGTATTGGGGCAGGCCGAGGGCCATGACTGCTGAACCCATCTGTGTCCACCAGACGAAAGGCAACAATTTCCGAAGGCCAAAAGCCTGTCAATGCCGACATTCAGGCTTTTGGCTTAGGGAGGTTGGTTTAAAGTATGTTTTCCTTCACAGCTCCCAAACCTAGTAAGGACAGAAGGCTTGGCTGCTAGACTGGTACTTGTACCGGCTGCCAGGTCGTCAAACTGGGCGAAGGGAGAAGGGGTAGGATGGGTCTCTGGTGGTGCTTGATGGAACTACTCGTCGACGGTGGAGGCTGAAAAGCAGAGGCTGATCCCTGATCATTACTCTGAGAGACATGTGCAGCTGAGAAACGCTTGGTGGGTGGCGGAGGAGGAGGAGGAGGAGACAGAGGGTGTGACAGATGTTGGAGGCCCGCGTCGTCTGCCTTTTTGGCCAAGTTTTCCCTCCATTTCAACTCATGCTTGCATGTGACAAGACATGTTAGGTGGTAAACCTCTTAGGTTCTTAGCCTCTACTTATGCGTTTTACGCAAAGGCGGCATATGACATCGCTGGGTTAAACAGAGGCTTGGTCAAAGAAGAGGCCCAGGCTTAGAGGTCCTGGACCTTTTGACGGCGATAAGCCAGGATCGTGATTTGCGCCCTGACCGTGGCTGGAGGAATCATCACAGCGGACTTCTGCGACCACCCTCTCCCTTTTTTTGGGCGGGACCCGTATTGACACACCCATCGTCTTCACTCCTCGACCACTGATGGAAGCGCTCGCTAGCAATTCTGCGGAAAAAGACCAGGGAAGGATCCGCAATGTCCGCAACATCATCATCATCACACAGGAGACCTGGTCCGACCTGACTTTCTGCATCCAGAAGCTGCGGGCTACAAGCAGGGCACTGCAAGGATTGTGCGACCGCCCATGATTTTTTGCCGATGACCGGCTTCCATCACCCTCCTCTGATGGCATCAGTAACTGGGCGTCAAGCAGACTAAATCAATTCCTCTTGATACTTTAAACATGCCTTCTATACTCCCAACCCTGCCATTTGTCATCAAATAGTGTCCGCCAGACAAGATTATCCACAGTGGTGGGTACACAATTGACATTTGTGGTCTGCTTCATGTAGGAACGGATGTGATGATGCGATGATTACATTTGGTGTCCGTGACGCGAGGACGAGGAGTTAAGACTGCTAGATGCAGTTGCATTAACCACTGAAGTACAGATTGGCGACGATGTTCCGTTACTTAGATTCACAGGGCCTGACCCAGCCGAGTGACATGGCCTGAACGGTCCTGTCAACTGACGAGCCGCCTGCATGCGTGTATGTCCGCCAGCATTGGAAGGAGCACCTTCTTCACTCGTACCCTACCTCCAAGTGCTTACCCTCCTCTTTGCTCGCCTGTACACCACCTGCATTTTTTGCTCCCATGTGTCAGAAATATAAAGAATTTGAGAAGTTAATGGAATAGTTTTTGGTAAATTCTCTTATTAAAAGACAGCAAATCAAGCTATTCTCAAATCCCTCTAATCAAAACAAAATTTGCTTTGGATTTCCAAATTAACTGCAGAGGTGGTCTATCAACAAATCTGGACTGGGCAAAAGTCCAAAAAAACACGTATCTGTTAATTTTAGGTATAAAAAAACGGTATTTTTTGGCAACCTTTCAATTCACCTGTGGTGAATATAGAAATTGCTGTTAATGATTTACCGTGAATGCGCGTCAATGAACAATGCTTGGGTGTCAAGAAGTCAAAAAACAACATAACTGTTATGTTTTTACGTAATGAAACACGGATAATTTTTTTGCACCTTTCAATTCACCTGTGGTGAATATAGAATTGCTGTTTTTACAGATATACGTGGATGCTGCGTCAATGAACAAATGCTGGTGCCAAAAGTAAAAAACCAAGTAACTGATATGTTTTCGTGATGATACACGGTATTTTTGGCAACAAACAACCTTTGCTGACTACAGATGCATGGATTGTAATTTTAAGTGCAAGGTCATATATCAACAGTCACAGTTTAATGGGTAAATATTAAATGAACTCATATCTGAATGTTTATACTGATAATAAAAGTGAGTTTTTGCACGCAACAAAGAGACCTGCCAGTTAACAAGAAATGATGTGTATCCAAAACAAGTCAGGCTGCCCAAATAACCAGGAAATAATTTCAATAGCAAACCGGCCTGTTAATAAAAAAAGATATTCCACCTACATAAGTCTTACACAAGTCTTGGTGAACTTTATCCATTGGTTTCTTTATAGATAGAGCATGTCTGAGATCGCCTCGCGTGCCGCCCCCCAGCCCCCCAGCCGTGAATTTACTGCGTTAGATGCTCCTTTAAAATTCCCTAGCTAACTACATAAAATCTTCAAATCTCTAATCTAACTAAATTGGAAGATCACCAGCTAATAGTAGAGTTACTCTGTGCAGAAATAGACTAATTACGCTGAGCTGATTGGCCACAGGCATAACGCAGGTCCTATCCCCTATGAGACCGCTGAGATACACTGAGGCTGAAACAGAAAACAGCTGTTCTATGTAAAACGAGGTCAAGTGATTTCCAGCCAATCGCAACCATACACATCCCAGTCATGACGGCTGCACACAACATCTCACCCTGCTCTATTCTGTAATCAGATTTGCTGGCCGCACAAATTAAAGGAAGCGCCGAAAAAGTGCACGATCCTTATTAGATGATGCTCATATTTAACCTTAATTATCGCATGATCTGGAAATTTCGATCACCATAAAAAACCTTGCCGATTTCAACTTTGTCGATAAAAATCGCTCAACACTAGTGCTGAGGTTATGGTGTAAGGTTATGGACTGGTGAGTCTTTTGATGACAGGTTATAAATCAGCAAGGCTGCTGTCCATGATACTGGTGTTTTTCTAATCCTGCATAACCATCTCAACTTTTTCAGCAACATATCTCCAATCCCTTGACAAACTCCATTGTGATGAGATAATCCATGTTATTCACTGCACTGGAGGTTTTCATGCCACGCATCTTCAGTGCCTGTGTGGGCTTACATACCATATAACCACTAATTTATAAGTCCAGTAAGGATCTTACTTCATTGCGTTTCTTCTTAGCAAGCTTTGCTGTCTCTCAGGAGATGGTTTCTGGTTGTTTCACTTAACGCAAGTTTTTTTTATGAATACTTCCATCAATAGCCCCCAGGTGCAAATGAGTGTAGGATCTTCTGCAATATTAAGTTTATATGGATAATGTAAAAAAGGCTTCCAATCTACTGAACACTACATGGGTCAATAGGGTCTTAATTAAAGGTAATATTAAAGCAAGGTAGTACAGCAACGAGATAAGCAAAACTAAAGACCATATACACTCAAGTATAAGCCAACCAGAATATAAGCTGAGGCACCTAATTTTACCACAAAAAACTAGGAAAACTTATTGACTTGAGTGTAAGGCTAGGGTGGAAAATGTAGCGGCTACTGGTAAATTTATCCCACTCACATGCTAGGATCACACTGAACACAGTCATTTAAATAGATACTACCTACATACAAAATAACACACACACATATATTATATATATGTAATAGTCCCCCATAGGAGAGTAATAGGCAGGTAAAGTCCCCCATAGCAGGTATAGGCAACTAAATGTCAACTATAGGCAGGTATAGGAAAGGATTTAAAAAAAAAATAAAATTAAATTACTTAGTACTCACTTCTCTCCCCCACTGCTCTGACGAGGATCTCCCTGTGGTCTATCTTCGTCCCGGCACAGGGGGTGTGATATCATCAGGCCACAAATGCAGCATGGTGACATAGCACGATACCTGTGCCGAATACTACAAAAGGCTGTCATTCTGCTTGCGGCCTTTTGGAGTCCTCTGCGGAGTAAGGAAGAGCTCACTCTCTGTATCCGCAATAGTATCTTCAGGTGCATGTACTCCCATAAGAGGCACATACAGCTGAAGAGATCGCCGCCAGCTAACAGGCCATGGCAACGTCCGGACGTCGATGGCTGACTCGAGTATAAACTGAGGTGGGCTTTTTCAGCACAAAAAATGTGCTGAAAAACTTGGCTTATACTCGGGTATATACAGTATTATAAATCATATTATCCTACAAAGCTGAAGACAAATTTTCCACCTATAAAACAATTTCCGTTGCTGTGTCTATATCTTACTTTAAGGACTCACAACCCATTACTGATAATGATATCATCTATGATCTAAATTGAATATAAATTATAAAGGAGATAACAATGTATGCATCAAAATCAATGTATGCATCAAAATCAATGGCCCAACAAAACAACCCATTCCCCAATGATAATTCCATCAAATGCACTTTGTACAAAGCTAATGCCCACCACACAGCAGCATGAGGAACAGCTCAGTGCTGGTGCCCCTCCCAAAATAGATCCCATAGCTGTGACATTCTCTGTAGATAAGCTCATTTGTCCATCTTCACCTAACATTTTTTGAGTGCCAAATATTTGTGTTAATCCCCATTCCATCAATTATTGGATAAGTCTTGAGTTTTAATAACCCCTAAGAGACCACCCCCTTCATTTTCCAGTTTGGTGATGTCACCATAATATCACCATTGATGAAAAATATGAAAAATATGAAAAATATGTATTCCAAGTCTATGGCTGTTGTGGGACCCTGCAGGCCTAAAAATGGCCTAAAAATTGCCCTTCAAACCCCCCCCCCCCCGAACCTATAATGGTGTCATAGCTGGCCTTGTACCTAAGGCTTCTAACTCGCATCAATGATAATAATACCCATTTTGTAGCTGTGTAGGTCAGACACTGAGAGCGACATGTATGATCGGGATTTGCGCCCGAATTCTGGCGTATTCGACGTCTCACCGGCCCACATCCACTGTCGGACGTAGGAATGCGATGTTAGGCGCAGCCTTTTGCCACTTTCAGATTCGCCTCACATGAAGGGGCGTGTAATTGGCGCGGTGGGAGGGCGTTTTGGGGCAGGATGCAGCCCCGTTCAAAAAACTCCAAGGCATGTACGCCCGGGGGGTCGCAAAGGCGGCGCATTGCAGCCTCCCCCAGCTCCGACGCAGACCTAGTTGATTCTGGTTAAATGACCCGGAGGGGGCGAAGTAAAGCGGAACGTAACATAAGGAAAATTAAAACGAAACAGAAATTTCGGTTGAGTCTGTGCGGCAGGAGTAGTTCCCAAAAAAACGCTTTTATTGGTGTAAAAACATTATCAAAAAAAGAGCTAAAAACCTTAAAAAAAAAAATAAATAAATCACTTTCCAAAAAATCTAGAACGGCCCACATAGGAATTGGGATCTTGGAAATTGCCGGGAAATACGAAATTTCAATCGTAAGTGTTTCTCATTGGTCGGCAAAAACCCCAATCAAATACAGGACGGGGAACCCATTTAACCTATGGAGAAATTTTGACCAATCAAAATCAAAGGCGGACAGTTAAAAATACAGAAAAAAGCGAAAAGAGCTGATTGGTTGAGCTAGCGGGGCTTGGCTACCCGCCAATCAGAATAGGAGGACAGGGACCCATTATAACCTATGGAGAAATATTGACCAATCAAATTCAAAGGCGGGACGGTTCAAAATACAGTAAAAAATGCAGAAAAGATAAAAGGTTGATAGGGGGGGCTTTGGCTACCCACCCAAATCAATGAAAGCACTTGTCCCATTGTGCTAGGGAAAGGGATGGGGGCAATGAAATCTCGGCTTCAGCCCGTGGGCCTGGAGTATGATTTGAAAAATCGTTTTTATTGGTGAAAAAATGATCTGAAAAAGGCTGAAACCCCCTATAAACATAAATCAACAAACCCCAAAAAAAGCTTTTGTCACCAGCCCCGGGGCGCTACATCAAAATTGCAAAATAGAGAATTGCGGGAAATAAGAAATTAAAAATTTCTGTAAGTCTTCTTTTTGGTCGGAAAACAAACCAAATCAAAAAGGGAGCGACATGAACCATTATACATAGGAAGTTTTGCCCAAAATCAAATGAAAAGGGTGGACGTTTTTTGGTTTAAACCCAGGGCAGTTTTGAATCCCCAATATTGTTGTGTTATTTTGAGTGGAAAGAAGGGCACGATAAAGGCGCCCAAAAATTATTACTGTCTATGGAAAATCTGTACTGCCATTGGTTGGGGAAAAAGGGGGGCTCGCCCAGCTTCCCAAATCAGGGGGCTGGTACCTTCTCATAAGTTCATGGGAAAGAAAGGCAGAGTGACTCTGTTTGTGATTGTCCAATTAAAAAGAGGCGCGTTTTTGGGGGCCAAGGGGGAAGCGAGCGACCTCTTAGGGGTTTTTCTAATACAATCTATAATAAAACGTATACCCCAAAAAAAAAGAAAAGACCCCCGAAGTTGACCGTCTTAATAAAATGAACAAAATTTGGGGGGTTCGAAAAAAAAATATTAATTCAATAAATTATTTTATTTCTTTGTTTTCGTTAGCCACTGATAAATAGTATGGGTTAACGAAAATAAAGAAAAAAAAATAAATTTATTGCAAAAAATTTTTTTTTTTTCCGTTCCCCCCCATTTTTTTGTTCTTTTTTATATAAATCGGCACAACTTCGGAGTTTATCATTTGATTTGGGGCCATGTCAGTTTTATTACAGTTTTGCATTAAAAACCCCCATAAAGGTCGTTCGCTCCCCCCTTTGGGTCCAAAAAACCCGCGCCTCTTTTAACTTAGCCAACCCAAAAACAGAGCTGCTCTGCATTTCTTTTACCCATAGAACTCTAGGAAGGGAGTCACCCCCTGATTGGGTAAGAGGGGGAGCCCTCTTTCCCCAACCAAAACACAGTACTAGAATATTTCCCTAGCGTAATAACTTTTGGGCGCCCTTCTAATGGCCCTTCTTTCTCCACTCAAAAAAAACAAACTACATATGATTGGGGGATTCATATCTGCCACCCGGCTCACAATCAGCTCTTTTTTTGCCTTTTTACTGTATTTTGAACTGTCCCCCCCTTTTGAATTTGATTGGTCAATACTTCTCCATAGCTTATAATGGGTCCCGTCCCCCATTCTGATTTGGGTTGTTTTTCTGCCACCAAAGAAAGAGCTACAGAAAATTTAATTACTGATTTTCCCGGGAATTTCGAATATCCCAATTCCTGATGAGCGCCGGTTCCCGGGACAAAAAAGGTTTTTTAGGGTTTTTATGATTTATTTTTAGAAGGTTTCAGCCTTTTTCAGATATATTTTACACTTTTAAAAAAAATTATTTTTTTAAAATACTCCATGCCCCCAGCGCTGAGAGCCGAGATTCATTGCCCCCATCTGGGCCCTAGACTACAATGGGAAAAAAAGCTCGCGCTTATTTTCCGAATGCCAAGCCCCCGCACTTAACCCAAACAGTTTTTTCTGCATTTTTACTGTATTTTTGAAAATGACCCCCCTTTGAATTTTTTTTGTCAATACTTCCCATAGGTTTTAATGGGTCCCTGTCGCTCCTTTTGATTGGCCAGGATAGCCAACCCCCGCACTTTAACCAATCAGCTCTTTTCTCCTTTTTACTGTATTTTGAAAACCCTCCCGCCTTTTTATTTTGATTGGTCAATACTTCTCCTAGGGTTTTTAAAGGTCACTGTCCCCCTATTCTGATTGGCGGGTTTTTGCCGACCAAGAAAATAGCTTAAAATTTGAATTACGTATTTTCCGGGAATTTCCCAATATTTCCGATGTAGCGCCCTTCTTGATTTTTGGAAATGATTTTTTTTATGTATTTTTTTTGAAGGTTTGAAACCTTTTTTAGAGAATGTTTTACACCTAATAAAAACGATTTTTTTTTTTATACTCCATGCCGCAGGACATCTTTAATGTTTCCCTGTTTTCCAGCCTGTCTCGAATCGGGTACATGTTAGGCGCAGTCCCGCCTGCACCAAGTCCCCACTGCGCCCCACACACTGGCAGGCGGGTGGACTTTACACCGCATGTACGACGCCCTCGGGGTTTTCCGACATACATGAGGCGCAAATTTCGCTGGAAAACTGGTGGAAATATGTGCTCCGACGTGGCGAGATTCTTACATGTCACCCTGAATATTTATGTGTAGAAAAAGCCACATGTAACCAGAAAAAGCTGTGGCTACCAAATAAGGACTAAATATAAAACTAATATATTTCATTGCATAATGCAAAACACAAAATAGTATACAATTAAGAACTATATAGCCGAATCCTCTGCAAGGTGTATTCCCAAGAATAGCCTTCATTCAGCTAACACCTTGGAAATAAATAATGGCCACTAACTACATATGGAAATGATGCAAAAAGTGCAAACATACTAATATAGCAGAGTTTAGTGTGACCAAGAAATCACTGCTTTCCATTTTGCTTGATCTGTAAACAAAGGCCATTTATAAGTTGAAGTAACCCTCTGTGCTGTGATATCATGGTGCATTATCAGTTAAGTTTAATCTTGCCACATCTGTAAAAAGAAAATTTTAGACCCCAAATAAACACTATATACTTACAACTACAAGATTTGTGTTAACAATATAAACAAAGCTGAATTACTACTAAGACTAAATAGGTGCATAAATTCTAAAAAAAGACATATTAATGAGGTGACCTCATTATGCAAAAGATGGCTATACAAACCAAAATGAACATAGAATAAATGGCAAAGTGAGAGGGAAGGGTGATAAAAACCAAGCTCAGGAACTGCATAGCACTGGTATTAGATTAGTCCAGACTACAACTCCCAACGTGCCTTGTCAGGCTGTAGCTTTGGGAGCTGTTGTCTCCCCTCCTCCCCTCTAGATTTCCTCTCTACTCTTAAGGTTGACCCCCACCACCACTACTGCTGCTGTCTTCTATACTTCTTATTTGTCTATTTGACTTTTTATCCATATCTAATTCTAATCATCATTTTGAAAGTAGACACAGCTGGACGTAGCTTTGTGATGAATATGAGGATGGATATCATGGACCTGGATTGTGATGGTAAATGAATATCTCTGTTTTGGTTCCTGCATATTCCTCTACATAGATCTGGATGCCGGTGTCTTCCTATTACAGTCAGAGCTGTTAACCTCTGAGCCGGCTCTTCTCCCATAAGGACACAGGAGGCACCGTGTCCTCTTCCCCTCCCTCTTAATATGGTGGCTATTCTCACCATTGGGACTTTACCATTGACGTGCGCTGAGATTGTATCTACACAATCCTGGGTCTGGAGTGTCTACTGCTGACAGCTGCACACAGGCTGAATTTTAATGCTGGTTCCTATTGTTCAGATGCTTTACTTTGTAATTCCCAGGAAATGTGCTGTAAATCCCAGTTTAAGAGGCTTACCCTGCCTATCTCCTTACTTACAAGCACAATTACTGCCACCGGGTTTCCGAAACTCTCACTGCTTTTTATTCTGCAATATTCTAAAAGACTAATTCAATATGAGATTTTCCATTTAGCAATGCTAAGATAATGAACCAGCTTGTAGACTTTCTCCAAAATAATGCTCCTGCAGGGCTTCTTAAAAACATCCAAATTTATTACATGAAAATCGTGTTAAAAGATCACAGCAGTTATGCCGTATACAAACGAGAGACTCCCAGTGCGAGCTTGATCGTGCAGGTTAGCAGACCGATGTGTTTTGGGTCACATGACCCTTACTCGTGGTACATCTAACACCTGATGAATCTGTTTAAATATACCCACTAATGAATAATTTGCATATTAAAAAAAAAAAAAGGAATAAGAAAAAAAAAAAGAAAAAGAAGAAAGACACACTAGTATCATAATAACTACAAAATAATAAAAACAATGTAATAACCACACAATATATGTTAATAATGATATTGGATATCCTGTCTCGTATTCAGACCCTTTGGAACCCTTGTATCTAGATGGAAAAATCCACCACGCTCTTTGCTAAAAAGCTTCCTCATGATTTTCACCACCCCGTGGTGGAATAGAAATACGTTCAATTCCTACAACAGAACAAGAACTTAAGTTACCGCCAGTACTTCAGAAAAATTTTTTGGAGACGGCTGAACATTTAAATAATCGTTTTATTGGCATCAGAACAGATGCCGACGAATGCGTATCTTCAATGGGCCAGTAGTGCAGCCTACATATTGGACCATACACGTTTTACAACTGATCAGGTAAACAACGTATTTGGTGTTACAATTTATGAAAGTTTTTATCTGGAAGGTTTTTTTATTACTGTATGATGTAAATGTGATTGTCTTTTCAATATAATTGCATGTAATGCAAATCCTAAGACCACAACCGTGCTTGTTAGATTTTTTAGAAACCTCGTGCCTAAATTGTACTTTATTGTAAAGGTTGTCTTGTTTACTGGAGAGGGGTCCCGATTTCAGGACCCTCATATATCAGCTGGTGCAGCCACAAAGAGCATCCCTGACAAAGGACTGGGCATGCCCATGCATTACACAGACAGCCCTCCTGCTTCTCCTGTGGTGGTTCTATAGGAGAACTGAGCACTTGCTACTAGAATACAGTTCATTACTGATGATCCCAGGATCAAGACACATTATTTTTGGTAGATCACAATGATTTGTAATAAAAGCGAAGTGAAATATTATATTCACAGGAGAAAATGTACTAAGCATTTTTATGTATGCCAAGTTAGTGCAAAAAATTGCAACTTTTACCTGCTTTTGAACTGTTCATGCCGCTTATCTAGAAAGTGGGTAGAGCTTGTCTGGAATGGGGGAGGGCTGGGTTCCCATTGCCAAACCTAATTTTATGCCATTAATTGGCATCAGTTATCTTGGAATCTGTGCCAACACTAGTTAGCTGTCACGGTTGGAGGTAGTGGATCCTCTGGACCACCGCAAGCAATGGCGTAAGCCACGCCAGGGAGCGGAATCTAAGTAGGTCCCGGTTTTCACCAGAGCCCGCCGCAAAGCGGGATGGACTTGCTGTGGCGGGAGTCTACCAGGTCGCTACCACTGACATGACTTGCTTGCGGAGGCAGCCGAGCTGTAGCGTGGTGCAAAATCGGAAGGCAGGCTTGTAGTCGGGGACAGGCAGATAGATCAGGACAGGCGGCAATGGTTCGTGGTCGTGGACAGGCAGGAAGGTCCGGCAGGCGGCAAGATTCATGGTCAAGGGACGGAGGCAAAGGGTATGGTACACGGTAATCAGAACAAGACTCAGGAACGCTTTCTCAATAGGCAATGGGCACTAAAGATCCGGCCAGGTAACCAGGAAGAGGCAGGCTTAAATAGGGGCAGCGACCGGCAATAGCAAATTACCGGTGCGCTGGCCCTTTAAAGTAAACACTGCTGGCACGCGCGCGCACTAGGGAGCGGGACCGCGCGCGCCACGGGAAAGAGACTGCAGCAGGAGCATAGCCGGGTAAGTAGGCATGGGGACCGGCGGAGGGACGAGCGCGCCCGCGACCGGACATACGGGTCGCGGCGCGGCCCGTCAGCGGGGCACGGATGCGTCTGCGACCCGGGATGAGGGTCGCAGGAGCGTCCGTGACAGTACCCTCCCCCCTGTGGCCTCCCCCTCTTTCTGGCCTGAAGGAATTTCGGGAATACATGATGGTCCAGAATATTGTCTTCTGGCTCCCAGGACCTCTCTTCTGGCCCAAACCCCTTCTAGTCGATGAGGAAGTGACGCTTCCTTCTAATGGTCTTCATGCCAAGACCTCTCTTATGGTAAAGATTTTGATGGCATCTGCTACAGGAGTCGAAGGAGCAGCTTTCCGGGAGAAGCGATTCAGGACCACCAGCTTTAAGAAGGAGACATGGAAGGAGTTCGGGACACGCATAGTAGGGGGAAACCGAAGCATGTAGGCCACTGGGTTGATGCGCTTGAGGACCTCGAATAGTCCCAGGAACCAGGGTCCCAGTTTATAGCTGGGGATCTTAAGGTGATGTACTTTGCTGATAACCACACCTTGTCTCCGGGAGAGTAGACTGGGGAAGGTCTTCTCCGTTTGTCTGCTTGTCTCTTCATGCGGACAGAAGCCTGTTTCAAAGGCGTGTCTGATCCCATATGGCCCATTAGGTCACGGACCAGATCCTCCATGGCCGGCACTTCATAGGGCACCGAGATGGGCAGGGGTGGGCGCGGAGTATGGGTGCAGAGGCAAAGGACAACTTCAACTTAGAAAAGGCTTCCTCTGCCAACGGCGGCCAGAGCTTTGGATTAGCATTCTTCTTGGTTAGCGCCACTATAGGTGAAACCAGCGAGGAGAAATGTGGGACGAACTGTCTATAATAATTAGCGAAACCCAAGAACCTTTGTATGGCTCGGAGACCCACAGGTCTTGGCCACTGTAGAACGGCAGATAATTTTGCGGGGTCCATTTGTAGGCCCCTGTTGGAAATGATATAGCCAAGGAATGGAAGACTTTTCTGATGGAATAGGCACTTTTCAGGCTTGGCATAGAGATGGTTAGCCCCTAACCGCTTGAGGACCTGTCGCACGTGGACTTGATGGGACTCAAGATTGGCAGAGAACACCAGGATGTCATCCAGATAAACGGCAGGTGCATTGCAGAGTCCGAAGGGCATGACAAGGTACTCGAAGTGCCCATCGCGGGTATTGAAGGCAGTTTTCCATTCATCCCCCTCGCGAATCCGAATGAGGCCGAATGAAGACCTTCGCAGGCCCAATTTAGTGAATATCTTGGCTCCCCGAAGCCGATCAAAGAGTTCCGGGTAGCAGTTCTTTACGGTGATTTTGTTGAGCCCCCGGTACCTCAATGCAAGGACATAGGGAACCATCCTTTTTAGCAACGAAAAAGAAACCGGCCCCAGCTGGAGAGGAGGACTTGTGTATGAATCCCTTCTGGAGATTCTCCTTGACGTAGGCAGACATAGCCAAGGTCTCTGGTACAGACAGTGGGTAAACCCTGCCCCGTGGGGGAGACGTCCCAGGCAGGTCAATAGGGCAGTCATAGGGGCAATGAGGAGGCAATGTCTCACGTTGCTTCTCGGATAACACGTCCGTAAATTCTTGATACGGAGCAGGAAGTCCCGCTACAGGCTTAGACGGTACAGGAGGAGAAGCAGGAAGCACCGGGCGAGGTGCCACCAGTCAGCGAGACTGACACCCCGACCCCCAACACAAGACTTCCCCTGTCTTCCAGTTGAGCATGGGAGCATGACGCTGCAGCCACGGGAGACCCAGAAGAATGGACGAAGAAGACCGGGGTAACACGTGAAACGCAAGTCTTTTCTTATGCAGCGCTCCCACTTGAAGGAGCAGAGGTTCGGTGCGGAACCGAACTGGATCACTGAGGATCTCCCCACTGACAGAGGGGATAACTATGGGTTTCTCCAGGCGGACCACAGCGAGGTTATGTTGGGACACTAAGGCAGCATCCAGGAAATTTCCAGCCGATCCAGAGTCCAGGAAAGAAGAAGCTTGGATCCGGACACCTGATCCAGTGCCGAGTAGAACGGGTATGGTCAAACGAGGAGAGGCCTTGCTCTCACCTAGGGACGCCTCTCATGTATCCTAGGTGCGTGCGTTTCCCGAACACTGAGGACGAAGTGGGCAGCCCCAGCGGAAATGTTCGGGGCTGGCACAATAGAGGTATAGGTTTTCTTCACGCCGCTGCTGCGGAGTCAAGTGAGCTCTGTCCACTTGCATGGATTCCTCAGTAGCAGGCAGGGAAGAGAACTGTGGTGGCCTCTGTAATACAGGAGCTAAGCGGGGAAACCGACGACCTCTGGCAGGTTCGCGTTCCTGACGTAGGTCTTCTCGCCGTTCAGAAAAACGGATGTCGATCCGAGTGGCCAGAGAGTTGAGGTCACTCAAAGAGAAAGGCGGAACATGGGTAGATAAGGCATCCTTGATCTGGCTGTAGAGGCCGTTCTTGAAGGTGGTGGCTAAGGCCGCATCGTTCCATGACAGTTCCGAGGCCAGGGTGCGGAACTGTACCGCGTGATTGCCCACCGAGGAGTCACCTTGATGCAGATTTAGTAAGGCGGTTTCAGCAGAAGAGGCTCGGGCGGGTTCCTCAAACACCCTGCCGAACTCGGTGAGGAAGGTGGCGAGGGTAGCCGTGACCGGATTATCGCACTAGGGAGCGGGACAGCGCGCACCTCGGGACAGAGACTGTAGCAGGAGCGTGGCCGGGTAAGTAGGCATGTGGACTGGCGGAGGGACGAGACCCGGGATGAGGGTCGCAGGGGATTCCGTTACAATAGTTTTTGGCAGTCAAAGATGTGGCAAATTTATGAAGAGGCATGAACCAACTTACTCCAGCGATCTCTACAATAAGAATGATTTGTATAAAACCCGTTTTCCTAAATTTTCCTTTGGGGTCTCAAGTCCTCACCCAATCTTTTTTATAAAGATTTATTCCACCTGGAAAATGGGGGTGGAGGGGAGGGAAACTCTTTTGGTGTATACACTGAAAACTATTCTGGCACATATAGTGAACATATTCACATAATTTGATGTGAGCAGTGGCATAGGCTCTACAGGTTTTCAGTCATTGAATGTAAATAAAAGGGTTTCAATGTAATGGTAGCAAGCAGATATATTAAGAAGCTGTACTCAAAAGTTTTTATCATCCTATATAATTACATATCAGTACAATTGAAAAGAAAATATCGATCAGGTTCAACCAGGGGTAGAGAGACAATGTAAAATAAAGGGATGGGTGCATGTGATTTTCGAACTTTTTACCCCTGTTAATCCAGGAACCCATATTCAATGAATCTGTTCTAAAAGGAGACTTTTTGTTCCGGATCCAGAGTGGTGATCAGACTGGACCACCGTTCAAAACAAATATTCAATATGTCTACATAAATGAATCGGCTTTATGTACATAAAAACACTTAAAAAATCATGGGCGACATGTATGAAATTTGGTGTCTAAACACCAAATTTCATACGCATAATAATAATCTAGAATGCGCCTGATTTATGAACCTGTTCTACAGCAGGTCATAAATCAGGTGCATTCTAGTGCTTGTACGACATTTCTGGATCAGGTAAACCACTTTGAAAGTGCTCTACCTGTTCCAGCCGTAATGCACCTAGAAATGCCGTAGCGAAGCTATAAATCTGTAGCTTTGTACAGTTCTAGTGCATCCCTCCTCCCGCACCCCCCGCCGAAATCAGGCACATTACAAAGTGCTGTGGGCGCTCTGTAATGCGCCTGATTCTGTCTTACGGGAGGTATTTCAGTGAAGTGAACAGGGCTGTGCTGGATATTGGGCTGAAAAGACACCAGATATCAGGTGCAGCCCCGTTCATACATGTCGCCCATATGTCCTGCAATATTATACCAGTCAAGTTGGCACATGATGTCTTTGCCAGGATTTTGAGACGGATTTGTAAGAAGTTATTGTCTAGTCTGAGTTATGTTTCTCCCCTTCCCTACCTTGACCAACTCTGTCTGCATAAGCTACTGTAAAAATATTCAACCACTGGTCACCATTGGAAGCTGTCATCCTTCTTTGATAGAGGTGTGATTGCTACAGCCTCTTGTGTTAACATGGGTCTCATTGCTGCTAATACTTGTTTGTTGTGATGCATTGTCTCAGGGATACCCTAGTGTTCACCCTTTAACCCATGTACAGGGATCTGGACTTTGCTTCAGGGGACCTTCCAAGTCACTACCCCTAGTTCAGTCTCTAATAGCAACACTTGGCAAATACAAGCATGACACAAAGGGTAGTCTCAGACTGGGGTGCTTGGAGCACACCAGTGGAGTTAATTTCTGGGTCTCACCAGTGGAGTTAATGCCCTGCCTTACAGCTACTGTATGTTACTGCATATGACTCTTGCGTTCTGTCTCTCCTATGACTTTCTCCCTTAAAAGAATCCCAGGCCTGCCATACCCAAAGGTCCACCATGCCTAGGAGAACATCAAGGGTTTTCCCTGTGGACCAATCTGAGACTGGGTAAACTATAAGTGTAGTCAGACTAGCAGAAATAAGGTCAAGGGAAGACAAAGTTCTTTAAATACATTGAATGGTCAGAAGGTCAGATCAGACAGCAGACAAAAAGGCAAGGTCAGGAACAGAATTATCAGACCTATAGAAAACGTTTCAACTAAAATAAAAGATGGAGACCTTATTATTCAGACAGAGAGCAATGGGAAAATTATTCTTAAATAGCTTAGAGCAAGAGGGATTGGAGGAGGAAACAGAAGGCTAGCACACACTGGCCTTATAAGAGACCTATGGTCAGCTTTAAACCTTTACTGGCAAAGTTGAAGGAAGATGGCAGCGGACAGAGCACTAGGTGAGGAGGCAAGGGAACCAATAGAATGGGGCAGTGGGTGAAGGAAGGGTGCCACGATGTGGAGAGATCCCAATAAATCCACCATATAGTGCCCACATAACACTGCCATGTATTGCCCACACAATACATTTAGGGCAACATATATGATCTATGTGCAAAGAGGACAGTTCTAAATAGCTTTAAAGCAGTGTAGAATGTGCCTGAATTTATTAACCTATTCTACTGGAGGTCATAGATTTGGTGCTTTCCAAACTCCAAAATAACAACTCAGGTAAACCACTTGTAACTTGATCTGGCTGTTCCAGCATTAATGCGCCTTGTTTTGTCGTCCTACAGTCATAAATGTGTAGAATCATACGGTTGTGGTGTGACACCCCCAGAACGCCCCCACATCTTAGGTGCATTACAAAGTGCCGCGGGTGCCCGATAATGCACCTAATTTTGGAGTGTGCCTGCTCATACATCTAGAGAACAGGGCTGCACCAGTTTTTGGGCTGAAAGGACACCAGCAAACAGGCGCCGTACATATATGTCAGAACAAATGTCTTAGTTATAGCACCATACAATGTACTGTATAAAGAGTGATTGGATTAGCTGTAGTGCCCCTAGTTTTCCATGACAGTGAAGGTGATCTACTTTCAGTTTTCAGTTTTCTGATCTAGGAAATTGGTGTCTTTCCTCCCGGTTCTTACATATAGTGATGGTGTATTTAGGTCACTCTACAGGTTTTGCTTTGGATGCAGCATATAGTAATGATGAGGATTCAGCTTGTGTATTATGAGCACAGCGACGCTGAGCAGCAATTAAACACACTGTCAAATATGATGCGGGATGTGATGGTACATTGCAGGGAGGTACAGTAATGAATGTGCTAAGAGTGCACAGGTCAGGAAGTACACTGTTCCTCCGGGGTATCAGCACTTGTATTGAGAATGGAGTGGGCTATACTCTTGATGATTTTTTCGATGACTCGGGCATTGCGCAGGTAATTGAGGTGAATGATGTGTAATTATCTTGTGTTGAACAGCAAATAGTTATGAACATCTTTAAGCTTGAACTAAGATGCCCAGATTCAATTAACCATGATATTTACTGAGCATGGATTTGAATGTGGAGATACAGATCATCTGTTACCATCATGAGATGTAACATATGAGCAATGCACCACCCATCATAGCTCAACTGTAAATAGTGGGTGCACCTGCACCCCACAAAATTCTAAAACTATATTAGTATGAAAGTATATGAAGGTTCAGCATGGCACCTAACGGCAAGGAACTGTCTGAGGATCAGAAAAAAAGAATTGTTGCACCTCATAAAGATGCCTTAGGCTGTAAGAAGATTGTGAGCACCGTGAATCTGAGCTGCAGCATGGTGGCCAAGACCATATAGTGGTTTAGCAAGACAGGATTCACTTAGAACAAGCCTCGCCATGCTCGAATTAAGAAGCTGAGTGCAAGTGTTCAGCATCATATCCAGAGATTGTCTTTTCAAAATAGACATATGAGTGTTGCCAGCATTGCTGCAAAGGTTAAAGAAGTGGAGGGTCAGCCTGTCAGTGCTGAGACCATACTCCGCAAACTGCATCACATTGGTCTGAATGGCTGTCGTCCCAGAAGAAAGCCTCTTATAAAGATGATGCACAAGAAAGCCTGCAATCAATTTACTGAAGACAAGTAGACTAAGGACATGGATAACTGGAAACATGTCCAGACCAAGATAGATTTTTTGGTTCAGATGGTGTCAAGCGTGTGTAGGGGCAACCAGGTGAGGAGTAAAAAGACAAGTGTATCTTGCCTTCAATCAAACATGGTAGTGGAGTGTCATGGCTTGGGGCTGCATGAGTGTTGCTGGCTGTGGAGAGCTACAGTTCATTGAGGGAACCATGACTGCCAACATGTACTGTGACTTACTGAAGCAGAGCACGATCCCCTCAATGCTGGGCTGCAAGGTAGTATTTCAACATGATAATAACTCCAAACACCTCCAAACGACCACTGCCATGCTAAAGAAAATTAGAGTAAAGGTGCTGGACTGGACAAGCCTGTCTCCAGACCTAATCCTTATTGAACATCTGTGGGCATTCTCACATGGAAGGTGGAGGATTCCAATTGTTGCAACCTGTGAAGTTCTAGTGACCTCCATGCTCAAGAGAATTAAGGCAGAGCTGGAAAATAATGGAGGTCAGACAAAATATTGACACTTTGGGCACAATTTGTCCATTTTCACTTAGGGGTGCACTCACTCCTGATGCCAGCAGGTTAGAAATTGATGGCTGTTTGTTGAGTTATTTTGAGGACACACCAAATTTACACTGTTATACAAGCTGTGCATTGACTACTTTACATTGTATCAGTGTCGGATCTTCAGTGTTGTCCCGTGAAAAGATATAATACAATATCTACAGAAATGTGAGGGGTGTACTAAGTTTTGTGAGATACAGTAGATTACTATGGTCAAATGAATTAATTAATTACTATGGATTTAGGAATAAATAGATTACTGGGATCATAGGGATCAACAGGTTACTGGGATCTTTTTTGTGTAACAGATGGCTAAAATCTATAGCATATATAAGTCACTTTGGTCTAAGGAATTAATGTATTTCTGTGGTCTAATGAATACACAGATTGCTGGAATTTCAGGGATTAATTGTTTACTGGTCTATCTAGGATAAGGAGAGTACTGTGATCTCTGTGTGTAATAGATTGCTTACATTTCTTGCACATACAGATTACACTACTCTAAGGAATAAGTAATCTTTGTGTGTAATGCATTAACTATATCTGCAGTCTCTAGATTACTGTAGTCTGAGGAATAACTAGATTAGTAGCATCTTTAGGGTAAATAGATTACCTTGATTTCTGGAATATAAAAATTACTGTGGTCTAAGGAATAAATGGACTACTGGGGTCAATTATATTATACTATATTTCTTGTTGAGAAAGATCTGGGTGTTCTTGCAGATCATAGACTACAGAACAGCATGCAGTGTCAATCAGCTGCCTCTAGGGCAAGTAAGATATTGCCGTGTATTAAAAGGGGCATGGACTCGCGGGATAAGAATGTAATTCTACCGCTGTATAAAGCTTTGGTGCGACCTCACTTGGAATATGCTGTTCAGTTCTGGGCTCCAGTTTATAAAAGAGATATAATGGAGCTAGAGGGAGTGCAAAGACGAGCAACCAAACTTATAAGGGCAATGGTGCATCTTAGTTATGAGGAGAGGTTAGTAGAATTGAACTTATTTAGTCATGAGAAAAGACGGCTTCGGGGGGGATATGACTAATGTATATAAATATATAAATGGCCCTACAAAAAGTATGGGGAAAAATTATTTCATGTAAAGCCCCCTCAAAAGACAAAGGGACATTCCCTTCGACTAGAGAGAAAAGGATTAAATCTCCAGAGGAGAAGGGCATTCTTCACTGTAAGAACTGTGAATCTGTGGAATAGCCGCCTTAGGAGCTGGTCACAGCAGGAACTGTAGAGAGTTTCAAGAAAGGCTTAGATACCTACCTGAAATAAAAGAATATTAATGCGTACGTAGCTATATGATATTCTGGATCCTGGCTGGTGGAGGCTCTTGGGTCAGAGATGGGGTCTCCACTGGAGCAGATTGGTTCTTGCCTTGTGGGTCTCAGGGCATTAACCAGTGGGGAGGCTGGGCTTGAATCCTTGTCTTCCTCCCTTCACCCACTTTTTCACCACCCTTGTTTGAACTTGATGGACACGTGTCTTTTTTCAACCGTAAAAACTATGTAACTATGGACATTTCTAGAAACAATTAATTACAAGAATCTCTGAGATAAGTAGATGACTGGGATAACTTGATTACTGTGCTTTCTGTGTATAACATGTTATGGAGATTTTGGAAATACATAGATTACAGTCATCTTTAAAATAATTAGATTTTTGGAATTTCTGGGATCAATAGATTGCTGGGACCTCATATATTGCTGGCACATACAACTCAATGCAAGTTGTATGTGCCAGTAAGAATACTATTATTACAAGTTTTAGACTCTTCTGTATTGCACAGTTTGCTATGAACAGGAGTGTGAAGGATCCTTCAGCGTTTTCTACATGTATATTTATAAAGCTGGGAATCGAGCCATTCTGCATAGAGAACAAGCTTAATTGTATTCTAGATGGAGGTGACACATTATTTGTCACATAAGAGGAAGCCAAATGGGAGGTTGGGAAACTGTATTATTAATATAATGGTTTCACTTCATGAAATGTGATCAGGGCTCCAAATGTGTCACAATAAATGAATACATATGAGAATGTTTCTTTGTCATTTTTATACTGCAGCTCAATAGATAGTAATAGCTCATAATAGATTATTTTAGATTTTTAAAATTAATTTATAGTTTTACCAGGATTTTACTTTCCGAAGCAGAATTTAACTTGATAGTGATAATACTGCTTTCCATGTTATCTGTCTTTCATTTTAAACATAAACCATTGAAAGGCATTGGTAAAGCATATAATGGTATCTGTTGTATTTATCTTTGCAACATCTGTATGAGTCTTCTTTCTTATTCCACAATGAAAACCTGCACCTACTAATTAATGATAAATTAATGTTGCCATATTAATTTTTTTTTTTTTTGTATGTCAATATGGGACTGAGTGGTTATACTAACTATACCTACTCTATATGTATTTATCCTGGGTTTGCTGTTGGATTTGGTGTGATCAGCGGACAACATATACAAGGGCTGTTTGATGTTTGATCTCTAGCATGGCACCCTGTGTATACATGCACTATAGGGATGGTCCCGTGACTAGTCGTTCGGGGCCTGTACGGAGGTGCCAGTGGATATCGGCGCTTGAACTATGTATTTGGCCGGAGCTGGACCGGACTGTGGGCGGAAGTGTGAGGTCATGCTCTGTGCATGTCCGGGATTACCAGCTGATATCAGAGTTTATGCTCTGCGCAGGTCCGGAAGCCTTGGTTCGGCGTTCTCACCTCGCTGTAATGATGCGAGTTTGGATAGATAGTTTGGGAGCATACCGAATACGGGAGGTGGCATGTAATTGAGGTGAGTTAACAGCAAGCCTTAAGTGATTGGCTGTTAGACGGGTGAACGATATTGATTGGCCCATTTGTAGCGAACCTGTGATCTATTTAAATTGCTCACCAGTTAGAGATTAGTCCTCCTCATGGCAACCATTTTGCCATGAGGAATGGGAGATAGTGTGTTGGTCAATAACCCGGGAATTTGGCACCCATGACATTGCCGTCAGGTATGAATATGGTTATGTGTATATTGTTTTAGGGGGAGAGATGATGGTAGTATGGATTATTCGGTAATTGAAATACTCTATATTGTTTTATTTAGAATATCAAGCATCGGCGGCATAGACATGTGAACGGGTTTGTGAGTATGATACGTAATAGAATATATATCCTGACCAGCGTCTAGTATCGTTTATTATTGACATGATACCTCCCAGATCGGTTACAACTGGGGTATGCTGACCATACTAGCATCTATCCGAGTTTGATGCAATAATCTGGGAGTCTGGTTTCCATGACATTGCCGTCAGGTATGAATATGGTTATATTTACTCCAGGGGAAGAAATGACGATGCTGTGGATACCGTGGTAATTGATATACTTTGTATTGCTTTATCCAGAATATCGAGCATTGGCGGCATTGACATGTGAACGGTTTTGTGAGTATGATATGTAATTTAGTACACATCCAGATCAGTTAATAGTGTCATGCATTATTTATAAGATACCTCCCATGTTGGCTACAATGTGGCTATGCCTGCCTTATCAGTATTTATCTTGATACGACTACTATATCAGTGTTTATCTTGATGGGATGTATCTAATGATACCTCAGTGTATAAACTACATCTTTTGGAAAAATCTCTGAATGAATATATTGTTAATGAAGGATTTTTTGTCCAACGATAAGTCCCTGATGAACCCTATTTATTTTGAACAAGGGGGACACGCGTAGGATTAAAATTTGGAACAATATATATCCGGAATAGATTCTCTTAGGTACATTATTGGGACCTGAATAGTGCATCATTATATCGAGATATTTTTGTATAGGTATTTATAATTTAGTGTTTAGTTACACTTTTGGGGGGTATTTAGTTCACTGTAGTAGATTTAGTTACTTTTAGATAGTGGTTAGTTTATCAGGTTAGGGATTGGCGGGGTCGTCCTTATCGGGACGGTTGCTCTGCGTCTATATAGGTAGGCTTGTTGATTAGAATTTTTGAGGCCATATTTTGTGGCACATTTTTAGTGTAATATTAATAAAGGTTAGTTTTAATAGATAGGTAGACAACTTTTTGCAGTGTTTGTTTTTGTAGACTTTGGGACGAGTTGTCACGATAGTATCAGGAAAGAGGCCTTGCTATAGGCGGACTGCCTTGAGGTTATTGTTGTTTGAATTGCCATATTAATGTTGCCAATAATAATCTTTATCTTGATATAGCGCCAACATATTCCGCGCACTTTACAATTTATGGGGGTATAAGTACAAACAAAAACAAACATAATACAGAAAAAGCTACTTACAAATCAGACACAGGGGAGAGATGTATGACAGTGTTTTTCACCCTATTTCTGGCGTGCACCTAACTGTACTAACCTAATGCACCTAAGTGAGCCGGCTATGATGTCTAATGCTGCTAATGAATGTGTTTGGCGCATTTTTCATAAGACTCAACACTTTCGAATGCGCCTAACATGAAGGAGTGGTCTGAGGGCGTTCTGGGGCCATTCTGGGGGCATTCTGAGGGCGTTGCACCACACTCGTAATATTAGTCACATATATGAATGTGGTTTGGCAAAACTAGGTGCATTACTGCTCGGACAGGTAGACCTATTTCAATGTGGTCTGCCTGAGCCCGAGGAGTCAAAGTGGAGCTAGATTTGCTGTTATGGAAAAAAATATACAAAATGTACAAAATTTCTCAAATTGTCAAATTGTATAAAATTTAATTATTTAAATTAAATGAAAAATGTGATCATATAACATTAATATAAAAATATATAATATCCCAAAATATAAGAATATCTCCTATAAAATGTATTTAAAATTAATACAATCTAAAACTAATTTTACATTAAATAACCACTGATGTTGTTCAGATTTTAAAATTTTTAAATTTTTACAACATTAAATTTGAAATGTACTTTTGCTGCTTCACCTTTTATTCTGCATACAGCAAGAGCCGGCATACCATAGTTTTTGCAGGGATCTGTGGTCCTCCAAGCTCGATCAGTACCATAGTTTCTATTCACTGACATGCTATTCTAATTACTTTTATTTCCAGCCTCTCTATAGCCTTTATACATGTTTGGTGCATTAATTATGTGCCTAAGTTCCGTAATGCGCCAAACACAGACGAGGGGCGATGAACTCTACACATCATTTATGAACAAACATAAACCACTTTCATACATCAGGCGCATTATACACTGGAAAAAAGATGAGAAACTGAACTTCGATCCGCCTTCCTTCATACAGGTCGCCCAAGGTGTGAGGGCCCTGCGCCCCCGGGGACAGGCTTGGCTAGTCTATAAGGTGAACACAAAACAAAAACGGCCCCAGATCGTGCAGCCAACCATTTGGGAACCACTGTACTTTTAGGGGTGTACAGGACAGAGAAAAACTCTGTATTTGTATAACCTGGAGACGGCCCAGAGGACTTTGCTGTGTTAGTTTGACATGATCCTTTTCCACCTAGAGGGTCTAGGCGGAGTGCCATTTCGTTCAAGGACGCACCGAGGAAACCGCCCCGGGGGGAAAAAAATATTTTGTAGTCAGTGTTACATTAAGTATTTACGTTTGAAGGCTAGTAATGCTGCAACACCCTAGGTAGGGGGGTGGCTCTTCCGGGGCAGCTTAGTGTCGGGGGGGTGGCTGTCCCCACATTCAGGTTTGGGGTTCCAGCCCAGTATTGGACATCTCTGGGGCCTTTAAAAGCTAGACTCCGGGTGATCTGGGGGCGTGGCTGTTACCTGAAGGTGTGGCAGGGTGAGAAGGGGTCGGGGCCCCCAGGGGTACGGGGGAACCCTAGGAAAAGTGTGGAAAATGTAGTTTGAGGGGCTGGCGATAGGCACAGATCTCGGGCAGAGGGACTCTGTAAGAAAGGAAGTGGCCAGGGCCCAAAGGATTTTATTTTTGTGTTTGTTTTGACCTGTGTGCCTTAATAAAGTTCCCCTAAAGCCATAAAGAGAAGCCTAGTGTCGGAGGCCTTATGTTCTCCCAAAGGCCGGGATCAAAGGGGGAAAACCCCCCCCCGGGGGACGGACCAAGATGGTGTCCCAGGGGTGAGCGGCAGCTTACAGTGCATACATTTTAAAGTCTTGTGAAAAAAAAATTGTGGGGAACACATTTGTAGTTAAAATATGTGCTGGTGTATCATAAAAGTTTTTCTATTGAAGGAGTTAATGTAGGAACACCCTCGACTGTGTAGCTTCCCATTGATTTTTAATATCTGTATATAGTTTGACTTTGTAAATGTTTGTTAATGCATATAAAGGGCCAGTATAGTCCAAACCGTTTTACGGATACACACGCTTTTTATATGATCCTGTACCCTTTATTGGAAATAAAAATTGGAAAAGACCTTACCCGCGGGTTTGTTCTAGCAAGGATCTTTGTGAAATATAGGATGTATGGGTGAACGAACGGAATGTTTTTGTTGCAAAACATACTTTTTACTTGGTGTACATTTATTTAACTATATGAAAGGAAGGGGTCTTCATTTTGGTTTCTGTCCCCCCCACTCTCCAGGCTGTCAAAAGAAGGCACTTTGCAGGTGGTTTTTTTATTTTTCTTCTGAAAATGAGGTCGTGACCCATGAAGGCCTGATTGGCTCGATTGAGAGGTAAGATAGATAGGACTGCCCGATTGAGACAGTTGAAGTCGTGGCACTAACAGTTTATCAAGATATTTAAACCGAGAGTCTCAAAGTTTTTATGTTGAAGTACAAAATGCTCTTTAGGTTCACGATGTATTGCCCTTTGCTAATGTGCCCTGGCGGCGGTGTGTGTGTACATTAAATTAATGTGTGCCGCAGCCTGCAGTGCACCGTTTGCATACGTTTTTCAGAGATGTTTTTGTGTGCAGAAACATACGTTATACTTGTGTACATTGATTTTAAACCCATATGGAAAGGAAGGGGGCTTCCATTTTGGTTCGCCCGCCCACTCTCACAGCTGTCATGTGGTAGCTTTGCATTGGTTTTTATTTAATTTTTACTCTTGATAATGATGTTGGTGACCTCAGTGAGAAGGCCAGTTGGTCAGAGATAAAGATAGATAGGACGGATGAACCACGTTTTTTAAAGTCGTGGGCCCTTTCTTATAACATGTTTGGGTCAAGATATGTAACGGAGGTTCAAAGTTTTTTCATGTATGATAGATGTAAACTTTTAGGGAATTTCGACGTAGTGTATTGCCCTTTGAACGGTGGGAAGTGCTCAGTTTATACAATGGTCCGGCCATGTTACATAAATAAGGGGTGATTTATAAAAAGTGGATGAACCTGCCACCCAGACCAAACATCTATATACAGGTAAGTGCCTGTGAGTGCCAAAGTGCAAGGAGTGACAGAAGTGTGTGTGTGACAGAAAGCGGGGGTGGGGAGGGTTGGGGGGGGGGAGTGTTACCAATTAGGGATTTTGATAGGCCTACCTAAGAAGATGCTTTCTCAGGGCACTCTTAAAGCTTTGAGGGTTATGAGTGTGCCTGATCGTACATGCTAGCATGTTCCAGAGAACTAGTGCCTGACGTGAAAAATCTTGGAGACGGGCATGAAAGGTTTGGATAACTGAGGCATATAGTCTAAGATCATCAGCAGAGCGGAGAGAGCGGGCAGGGTGATAGACAGAGATGAGGAAGGAAATGTATGGGGGTGCAGCACTGTGGAGAGCTTTATGGGTGAGAGTGATTAGTTTATGTTGTATCCTGTACTGAATGGGCAACCAGTGCAGCAAGTGACACAGGGTAGAGGCATCAGTGTAGTGGCTGGAAAGAAAGACAGGCCTGGCTGCTGCATTCAGGATGGATTGGAGAGGGGAGCATTATATCATAGGCATAGCCATATCATAGGTCTATTATTTTGTGATGTTCTGATGCATAATGCTGCACCTAGATCCTGCTATGAGCAAATACTGTATCCCTGGTGTTAACTGTTGTTCACGTCTGTCTGTGTACATACTTGTATGTGTATATATATTTACTAAAACAAACAAAAAGAAAAGGCTTATCACTACTGTAGAGGCTATATTTCATCATGTATATTCTATATTAAATCATCTGATGTATATAAGGATTTGGTACACGGACAGCTCTCTGGATCCTGAGAGCAAAGTTATTCAATCTAAAAAGCACAGTCCATCCATTGGATGCTGGATTTCACTGTGCATTATATAAAGTGAAGGAAATAATTATTTGATCCCTTGCTGATTGTGTAAGTTTGCCCACTGACAAAGACAGAACAGTCTATAATTTTAAGGGTAGGTTTATGTTAACATTGAGAGATAGAATATCGGAAAAAAAATCCAGAAAATCACATTGTATAAATTATATAAATTTATTTGCATTAAGAGTTCTGGCTCCTACAGACCAGTTAGAGGCTCCTAATCAACTTGTTACCTGCATTAAAGACAGCTGCCTTAAATAGTCACCTTTATAAATGACTCATGTCCACAGACTCAATTAATCAGTCAGACTCTAACCTCTACAACATGGGCAAGACCAAAGAGCTTTCTAAGGGTGATTTCACACAGTGCGTTTTTGATGCATTTTTTATGTGTTTTTTTATGCGTTTTTTGTGCAGGAAGGCACAGCAATTAATGCTGTACATTGCTGCACAAAAAAACGCATCAAAACGCACTCTTAGGATGTCAAGGACAAGATCATAGACCTGCACAATGCTGGAATGGGCTACAAAACCATAAGTGAGGCATTGGATGAGAAGGAGACAACTGTTGG
Organism: Phyllomedusa bahiana; assembly: GCA_025379985.1. Taxonomy (NCBI): domain Eukaryota; kingdom Metazoa; phylum Chordata; class Amphibia; order Anura; family Hylidae; genus Phyllomedusa; species Phyllomedusa bahiana. The sequence goes on along the minus strand of JAODAL010025440.1, from coordinate 4,031 downwards.
CTGCAATAGTAAGAAAATGGAAGAAATACAGAATGACTGTCAATCGACATCGATCTGGGGCACCATGCAAAATCTCACCTTGTGGGGTATTCATGATCATGAGGAAGGTGAGAGATCAGCCTAAAACTACAACTTGTTTATGATCTCAAGGCAGCTGGGACCACAGTCACCAAGAAGCCTATTGGTAACACATTAAAATCCTGCAGTGCCTGCAAGGTCCCCCTGCTCAAGAAGGTACATGTGCAGGCCTGTTTGAAATCTGTCAATGAACACCTGGATGATTTTTTTGAGTGATTGGGAGAAGGTGCTGTGGTCAGGTGAGACAAAAATTGAGCTCTTTGGCATTAACTCAGCTTGCCGTGTTTGGAGGAAGAGAAATGCTGCCTATGACCCAAAGAACACCGTCCCCACTGTCAAGCATGGAGGTGGAAACATTATGTTTTGGGAGTGTTTCTCTGCTAAGGGCTCAGGACTACTTCACTGTAACAATGGGAGAATGGATGGAGCCATGTACCATAAAATCCTGAGTAACAACCTCCTTTCCTCCACGAGAACATTAAAAATGGGTCTTGACTGGGTCTTCCAGCAAGACAATGACCCAAAACTTACAGCCAAGGCAACAAAGGAGCGGCTTAAAAAGAAGCACATTAATGTCATGGAGTGGCCTAACCAGTCTTCAGACCTTAATCCCATAGAAAACTTATGGAGGGAGTTGAAGCTCTGAGTTGCCAAGTAACAGCCTCAAAATCTTAATGATTTAGAGATGATCTGCAAAGAGGAGTGGACCAAAATTCCTCCTAACATGTGTGCAAACCTCATCATTAACTGCAAAAAACGTCTGACTGCTATGCTTACCAACAAGGGTTTTGCCACCAAGTAGTAAGTCTTGTTTGCCAGAGGGATCAAATATTTATTTCTCTCAGCAAAATGCAAATTTATATAATTTATTCAATGTGATTTTCTGGATTTTATTTTGGATATTCTGTCTCTCAGTGTTAAAAATGAACCTACCCTTAAAATTATAGACTTCATGTCTTTGTCAGTGGGCACACAATCAGCAAGGGATCAAATAAATATTTCCTTCACTGTATGTGTATCTCTATATCCTACATAATGCAGGCTGCAGTGAGTCCTAGATTTGTCACTTAATGGAGACAAGTAACCATAGTAAATCTCCACATGACCTTGAGAATGGTGCAGAAGATAACGAGTCAAGTGTTTCCACTACTCAGCACTAAATTGGGGCCATTTGTCTTTTTTGTTTCTTTCCATAGGGATTAGCAGACCTTTTATTAGTTTTAGCATGTAATAGACTTGAATAGAACAAGTAACAATAAAGTTACATACTTAGTAGTACATTTACAAGTAATGAATAGAAACATTTTGTTAAAACACATTTCTCTAAATTTAAGTGAAATCACCTTTTCAAATTGTCCTTATGTCAAACTTTGAAAAAATCTGTGGTCATTGTTATCGGTTTCATAAGGGCAGTAATTCACTTTTGTAAGAAGAGGCACCATGAATGTGACCTATGGGACTTTAGTGGGGCACTTGCCCTGGTTGTTGGTTGACTTGGGTTGTCAACAAACTATTATGTCTTCTTCTTGTGCTATCAAGAAGAGCATTGGCTAGGAGATGTCCTGAATCCTTTAAACCTTTCAGAATAGATTGTCCATCTAATTTTTTTGTGAAATTATTTATTTATGTTCCCCTGAGCAAAGTTTTCACACCATTAGGGGTGACTTTGATAGAAGCAGGCAATGTTCAATTAATTCTTGGCAAAGTCAGGTAGTAGATCTTCCGAGTCAGCCACAGGTTTGGTGTAAAGCCATGCCAAATAGAAGAGTCTAAGTAGCTCCCATGTCTATATCTTCAACCCACACAAGGGGGCTTGGACTCCTCTGCAGGGAACTCCCAGATCGCTTTTCCTGATGTTCTCACTCACGGTGTTGGCTGGCATACAGAATGGTTAGGCAGAGATGCCGTCAGGAAACTAGCAGAAGGTCAGGACAGGCAGCATACAAACTTAGATGGGTCACAGGCAGGCAGAGTTCAATTGTAAATAGGGCAGAGACTGGCCAAAGTTCAATACCATAAAAATACTAAAACGTAACTCTGACAAACCAACAGTAAGTGTACTGATAAAATGGCAAGGCAAAGTAGGGGAGGAGCTCTTAAATGGGCAAAATTCCCAGAGCATTTGCACTTTAAATCAGGGTGTGCACCCAAGATAATATACAGCAGCAGAGAGCGGGTTGATGGCCAGTGTCAAACGCCAGGTGCATCCGCGGTTGCCAATAATGGCAGCAGTGTGAACTGCAACAGGGAATCAATGCACAAAACCATTGGGATGCCAAGAACAGTGAGGAGACACATGGGTGCATCTGCAGCTGCAGGCATCACCTGAGGTAGAACTCGCAACAATTCTGTTGTAGAGCTACAAGAGCTACAAAGGCAAAAATGGTAAACCTGAATATGAAGGGCACCTAAAAGAACCAGTTAATAGGTGACAACTATTCTCACAACACCTCTTCTTTCTTCAGACTCTAAAGTACTGGACACCAAGAAGAGATAACACTAATGTCGTACAATGACAATCTTTTAATTCAGTGAATCACTAAAACTTTACTTTAATTAATAACATTTGTAATTCTAGCTGCCCTCCGTGATTAGTTGTTGAGGTTCAAGGTCATTTGGCATAAGGAAAACGCTATGTGAAAGACAGGTAATGCTAATTAGCATTCACTACATAGGGAGAAGACTGTAAGTATCATGACTAGGGATGAGCAATTATAATCGACAAAGTTTAAATCGGCACGGTTGTTAGATTGATTGGAATTTTCCGATCACGCAATATGTTAGGTGAGAATCTGCGCATAATCTATTACTATTGCGCCATTTTCGGCGCTTCCTGTCATTTTGGCGGCCAGCAAATCAGCTTAGAGCATAGAGCAGGGTGAGCTGGGTGTGCGACGTCATGACTGTGATGTGTATGGTTGTCATTGGCTGAAAAAATCACATGACCTCGTTTTGCATAGAATAGCGTTTCCTGTTCTTCAGCAGTGTTTCAGTGTCTCTCACTAGAGCAGGACGTGTGCTAGATCTCTCTCAATACAGCTCAGCTCAGAGACACAATTCTTCTCTTTATTCATATAAGGGCAACTATGCTTTTAAGCTGTGAACATTAGAATATAGGTAGGATTTAGAGAATTTAACTCATAGTTAGTTAGACAAAAAGGAACTTTTAAAGAACATTCTAGCACTGTACAGCCCCCCAGAGGAGGGGGGGGGGGGGTGCGGCGGCGAACACAAGACAAAACAGCAGGCAGGCTTTTGAAAAGGAGATTGTATATTGTGCAAACCCAATGTGCTTGAACCTTTCATTGAAATGGCTTCTTTTTTTACAGTTTTTGGGGCCCGCACACCTCACACCTGAGGTGAAAAAAGTAACCTTTTATTTTGTGCAGCCCAGTTTTGTTCAGTTTTGTCCCACTTTGTACTTATATTAGGATACAAAAATTTGCTAGCAATTGCAGGTGTATTTCATAGGTGCAAAACCCACCTTTTATTATCCGTATAACTTTTAAATAGGTGTTTTTCACTTTGGCGCAGCCCAGTTTTGTTCAGACACCCACCTTGTACTTATATTAGGATACAGAAATTTGCTAGTAATTGCAGGTGTGTTTCATATGTGCAAAACCCACATTTTATTATCCGTATAACTTTTAAATGACTGTATTTCACTTTAGTGCAGCCCAGTTTTGTTCAAAGAGCCACCTTGTACTTAAATTTGGATACAGAAATTTTGTAGTTACTGTTGGTGTATTTCATTGGTTCAAAAAGCACCGTTTGTTATGCATATAACTTTTAAATAGCTGTATTGCACGTGGTGCGGCCCTAGTTTTTTTTTAAACAGCCACAGTGTACTAAAAATTTTGATAGAAACATTTCTAGTAACTGTTCCGTTTGTCATTGCTGCAAAAAACACAATTTCTCATCTGTGTAACTTCTGAATATTTTTATTGCGCTCC